>JARFNW010141518.1:0-19781 GCA_031763155.1 Dirona albolineata | reverse complement strand
AGGACCAAGGACAGACCCCTGTGGAACGCCGAAAGACAGTTGAATGCTGTCGGAGTATACATCATTGACTTTTACGCTTTGCGTTCTATCTGTGATGTATGATCTGAACCAATTCAGTGCTGTGCCGGAGATTTTTCAATGATATAAAGTAAAGTCTTTAAAAGAGCCTTGAGTCAACTTGAGGACCATAGATCCGTTGCTTATCCCGGTTTGCATGGCTTGAAACGGAGTGACAATATAGGTTGCTGGTCTATCGCAGATTATTTCCCCAGCTGCAAGCTGGTACCCATTTTTACGCCAGGGTCGAGTGAGGCAATTGGAGTAAAGTTTCCTGCCCAAGAAAAATAACGGAATGATAATGATAAACGAATCAGTAAATGTACGATAATTACGGCATAGTAATTGTTTTTTGTTATATTTTACGTTCAAGTAAATTCTCATGCTAATTTCTATGTACCCTAGCTCTAAAGATCCTAAAGTTAAAAGCGACCCTAAAAACTCTTATTAGCAGGAAAGAGGTTAAGGCATTTGATTTCAGTGTAAATATATATGTCTGTGAACTGACACTAAAATGCTGTTTTCTCAGTTGGCCCCTGCAAGTGAGATTATGAATGACATTGGTTTCAACCAGATAAGTTTTAAAAATATATTTGAATTTTCAATAATTGTTCCCACCCATTTCTGTTTTTCAGTTCAACCAAAGGCCAATGTATTTCGAGCAAGGTAGTGAGAGCTGCTTCAAGTTATGTCGCTGTGAACGAACCGATATTGCAATTTGCTCCAGGCAGTCAGGAGCGAAAAGACATTGAAGAGACATTAAAGAAGTATGAAGGAAAGGTAGTCGACGTTCCGATCATCATTGGCGGTGAAGAAATCCGAACAGATCATGTTAGAAAGCAAGTCTCCGTGAGTCTTTCAAATTGTTTCTCTCTATTTACAATATTAAAAGTAATATGAATATGTAATGCATTTAATCTAATTTATATAAGTTGAATGTGCATATATAGTACAATTATATGAATTTAATTAATTTATTTAATAAAATTTATATGAATTTAATGTTATGTTTTATCACCTTTCCTCAAGCGGAGGAATTGGTTTTGTTATTTTGATTGAACTTTGGTTCAAAGATACTTAAATTAGAATAATATATAATCATACAATGCCTTCATACACTTGTTGATGACAGATTTTGTTTTCCAGCCATTTGACCATCAGAGAACCATCGCCACCTACTACTATGCTACTCCAGTAAGTTAAATTCCCATATCTTAAAAAAAAAGAAGAAAGTATGCTCATGTTTTATTCCAATTTTTTTTATTGATGTAAACAAAATTCTTCAAATAGGAATAACTTAATTTCTGATAATAAACCTTGCTTCACAAAATTCTTGGCTGCATATCGTTTTCTCTGTGTTATTGTTGGCTTCAAGCTACGTGTCAATACATTAGGGTAGTCACATTGGTTTTAAATTATTCTCTTGTATCATTATAGTACTACAGTATATACTTTTTTCCTTGGTTGCTTATTTAAGTTTTATAGCTGCCTTTTCCCTGAAGACTTAACAAGATATGATTTATCTTAATGACTTTCGGAAAATGTAACATGTTTATATTTCAATTGATATCTTGATCACTCATATATTGTTTCATATTTTAACACACTGTACAATAATGATTGTGTAGGTTAGAAATATGTGTATAGTCACTATAATAGTGGTGTCATCTTTATAAAAGAAATTCATAAAAATCTTAATCTTCAACTCCACACTTTCTAAATTGATCAGGAATTGATCAGAAAAGCCATTGACTCAAACATGAAAGCACGTGTTGACTGGGAGAAGCGACCCCTGAAGGAGAGATGTGACATCTTTCTCCGAGCGGCAGACCTCATTGCAAAAGAAAGAAGAATGGACGTTATAGCAACAACTATGCTAGGGCAGGTAAATTTTATCATGTTACATTTATTTGCTATAATAATGCAGTACAAATCATACCAAGTTTACTGGGGTCATTGTCATTTGGGAATCAAGATTAAACTGTGTTGTTTCTGGAAAGAGATGAATGTTAATTACAGTTATTGTTTAAAGAATGTATTAGATGGATATTAGTGTGAATGTTTTTGTATTTTGATAAAGTTTAACAATTTTGTGTCAAAAAACATAGGATTTGGTTTTGATTGATTATTTTTATCCTTATACGACATGGGATTGGTGTGAAAAATTATTTTTATTATTTTTTTAAAATGTAAAAAAAATAATATAAGTATTCATTTTTTATTCCAGGCCAAGACTGTGTACCAAGCTGAAATTGATTCAACATGTGAATTGATCGACTTTCTTCGCTTTAACGTCCAGTTTGGACAGGTGGGTTGGCTATCATGATTGATATTATCACAAAGTAGACTGTGATTCCAGTTACATTTAAAAATTCCTTATTTTAAGGATTGGCCATTCTCATTTTTTTTTTCAGATTTAAAAGATGTATATAATTGAAAATGCTACAACTTCAATATTTTTTTCCCTCAGAAAATGACAGAGTACCAACCTTTGAGTCCTACTCCCAATGTCACCTTGAACACAATGAACTACAGAGGGTTAGAGGTGAATTTTTAAAATCCATTTTAGTTCATAACTAGAGCAGAAAGCCTGATGGGTTTTTTGTTTTTTTTTATTCGTTTTGTTTTTTCTAAGTAAGGCACTATATTTTATTTTTAACTTGCTTTAGAAATTTTAAAAAATCATATTCAGTAAAGATATTAGCCATTTTTGGAGCTATTGTGATTTATTCGATGCTTCAAGTGTTTAAAATGTTTGGGCGTACGACCTTTTACTTTAAATTTGATAGGCATAATATGGCCAACATTTATGCAAGTGTTTACGTTATAACTTATTCTGATTATGTATCCTCTTTGCCCATTCTTTAAGTTTTGAAATTTGAATTTTGTGTAAAGAATTGTGTATTTTCAAAGTCATTATGTAAAGAGCATTTTTATCTATTTTCACCTCAGGGATTTTGGGCAGCAGTTTGTCCGTTCAATTTCACGGCTATTGGGGGCAACCTTCCAAGTGCTCCGGCAATAATGGTGAGTATTATTGTCATGACAAAATGTAGATATAGGTTCATTTCAGATATAAAGTTACGAATATTAAGTTTGATAATGATTTATGTTGCCTACAGCCATATATGGATGAGAGGACGGCAGAAGAATGACAGCTTTCAAAATTAAATGTTATAAAAAGACCCTGACGATAAAATTGGTGCACAAGATGTCAAATGGAGCAGTTTTGGGAATGGTATTGACTGACCTATTGAATAAGGCAAAACGGGACTGAATATTTCTACCATGCAAAATGTCACCCAAAACCAGGAAACCTTTTTCTAGAGTCTTAAAATTGTGTTTGAGTAGTTAAGAGTTGGAAGCAAAAAAAGCTTCTGGAAGACGGGAACAAGATGTGGCAAAAGAGATGAATATGAAACCTGGTAGTGACTGAATAATCATAGCTGATATCAAAATGAAGTGAACTTTAACACAAGTTGTGATAAAACATCCTAATTGGATATGCTCTTTGAGTGATGAAGATGATTATTTTAAAATGCTTGCTTTTTCACATCTATTTATTTATTTATCAATAATCTATTGTACCTTTCCTAGTGTCAAATTTTATGTTATTTAAGAAATATTCTATTTTAAATTTTAATTACAGGGAAACGTGTCGCTATGGAAACCATCTGACACTGCAGTGCTTTCCAATTACACAGTCTTCAAGATCTACGAAGAGGCGGGGCTTCCCCCAGGTGTTATCAACTTCTTGCCCGCAGACGGACCCGCCTTTGGCGACACAGTGACAGCCTCTCCTCATCTGGTTGGCATTAACTTCACTGGGAGTGTGGGGTAGGTCGGAGGCAGCTGGCAATTAGTGTTCATATCTATAGTCTACTGTCAATTATCTGACATGGCTGGACACCACTAAAAGCGTCTAATAAGTGAATTTGCCTGGTAGCGAGTAGGAGCTTGTTATGTCATCCTTGAGGAGATTATCACCTTATGACTGAATGCTGTATCGTCTTCTAGTCACGCGTCTATTGCCATTGTCCTTTCGCTTTGTGCCGATGCGGTAGAACTGAATCCTAGATTTAGCATAAATGTGCGAAAATCTGGTCTGGCCATGTTTTTGATCATATGCCGGATACTTGGACATTGATGTCATGATGACATTTCTATTTGTTCCTGAAATATGCTGTTGGAGTTGGAGAAGTGCATATGTCTGATAGTCAATATTAAATTATTTTGTTCTATAAAGCAATTCTGGCGGTTAGGTGAGCATGTCTGGTAACTGGTGGTTGGATAACTGGCAATTGACTGTATATCTTGTCATAAACAAAATCCTGTTGTAATCATGCATAATTACATTTGTGGTATACAAATTGAAGTTTTGACATAATATCTTTGTAAGCAAGATCCTGTTATATCTGGGGTCATTTTAGACAATTTCTAAAATGTAATGGAAGGATGAGTAGATTATGTTGTCAAAATGACAGCAACAGAAGAAGATAAAACAACATCTGATGGTTGGTATAGCCTGCCAGTTTGGTGAAACAATTTTTTTTATTTGGTGATTTTCAGGACATTTAAGAGGTTATGGAGACAAGTTGGCGACCACTTGGACAGCTATGTCAACTATCCACGCCTGATTGGAGGTAGGAATTGAATTCAGTACCACTCTCTGCTTCACACATTATTTTTATTAAAGCGTTATTTTTAAGAAACTTTGTTTTAATTTTGACTCTGTACTGATGTAAAATTTAGAAACTCGATCATGCTGCTTCTCTTTTTTCATATGTAGACAACAATAATATTTAGCGTGCCTTATTTCATCTTTCATTCAGAGGCTGGAGGAAAAAATATGCATTTTGTCCACTCTTCCGCACCTGTTGACTCTGTTGTGAACAACACGCTTCGTTCTGTGCTTGAGTACAACGGCCAAAAGTGTTCTGCATGTTCTAGAGCTTACATTCCACAATCCATGTGGTCTGAATTCAAGGCGAAGATGTTGGCGACAATCAAAGACGTGAAGATGGGATCTCCTTTGGACAGGGAATCGTTTGTCACTGCTGTCATTGATGACAAGGTTGGTTGGACAGTGTGATAGAATAACGTGGTAGATTTTGCTATGACTTTACAGAGTCCAAAAGATGAACATGAGTAAAATTGCTGCCTTTATTATGTCCACAAGGGCACTTTGTTTTTAGGCTTTATAAATACCCCCCCCCCCCCCCCCAGCCGCGAGTGTATTTATCATAAATGTTATTGATATTTCAGGCTTTCGGAAGGTGTAAATCTTACCTAGACTATGCTAAGTCGAGCTCAAACATTGAAGTCTTGTCTGGAGGAAACTGTGATGACAGGTGAGAACTTTGGTTTGTCAATGGATTTATATATTTATATAATTTTGATCTGGAAACGGGCATTACATGTACTGAGTGTTCACGGCGTAGGATACTGAAGTGATAGAATCCCAAAAGGTGAGATACTGTGACAGACAAAATGATTAAAATCATGCTGTTGCTTGCTGCATCTTGATAAAACCAACACCAAGGGGTTAGAGAACAAGATCAAGTCATTACTTGAAGTGGAAATTGGTTAATGTCGTATGACAAGGGCAAGACAAACTTACAAGTTGGGGTCCTGTCAATCCAGTTTTGTTGGAAACTTTTGAAATATAACATTAAATTAAAAAAATTGATGAATTTCCATTTCAAGACATTGATATAAAGGCAATGTGTAAGTGGCTTCTGTGGAACAGAACCTATTTTTTGTTATAATATATCACAGAACATTCCCTTAATGTCTATTTACAAGACCTTTGTATTTGTTCCTCCCAAATGTTAATGGATGTTTCTCTTTTCTAGTAGCTGTATTTTTTCCCTTGTGCCTTAAATTGATTTGTGGAAGTTTGAGTAAAGGGTCACACTGGTTTTCAAATGATTTTTAATATTCAGTATAGATATTTGGGAGAATTACCTCTTTTTTTAGTTGTTGTCTTAGAATTTTAAAGGGGGATGGGGGAGACATGAATTCATGTGAAAAAGCTGTCTGTCTACTTTTCGTCAACAGCAAAGGATACTTTGTTGAGCCCACCATTGTGCAAGTAAAGGACCCACATGATAAAATCATGCATGAAGTGAGTTACCTTCTTTCGACCCAGTCTTAGTCAAAATCTAAATAAATCTTGTAGCCCTATATGGAATGGAATGAATGGCACATATATTTTGATATGTACAGTGGGAGCCACCAATGTCAGGAATACTTTTGACACTGGCGTGTTGCCAGGCCACATTCTCATATCCCTTCATCTTCAGTAAAGTATTATCATTGTAACAGGACACAGTACTGGTCCCAGTAATCCTTGGCTTGGCAGTCGATAGATGAAACAGGGTTTTATTATGTTTTGAACTTTGAAGCTTTACCATGAATGCAACCACAGTGCATAACAAACGCTGTGTACAAAGAATTGATCGCCCTTGTTTCTCAGACTCCTTGAAGATGAAACGCCTTGCCTGTCGATGCAAAAGTATCAGTCAAATGACACAAAGTGGTTGGTGGTTAGGGTGCAGGACTTGAGATTGTGACATCTTGGATTTGAATCCTGGCAGTGCTACCGATGTTGAGTCCTTGGGAAAGAATTTTAAAAAATTTCCTCAAGAATACGCAGCTATACGTAGACTAAGATGTTAGTATAATGTGCCTCACACCAACAGGCTGTTGTGTTGTAAGCTCCCCAGGGAATTGATAAGGATATTGAATGACACAGCTTACTGGTGGATAAATGATGTAAAGTCTGTGAGCCTGCACTTGTACTGGTATACAGACTAAACCCATCTTTGTCTTTATGATGATGGTTCTTCCATTAACAAAATGGGGTGAAAATTCTGGCGTCAGACACGGCATTACTTTGTGTTTCTTTGTTTATTCTTACTACTAGGATCAGACTATGACACAAACAATTTTGTAAAGTGTTGAAAGTTTTTCCTATCTCGTATAATATATATTCCAAATATGTGACATTAATTTAATTCCTTTTTTGAATTTTAAAGTCAGTTATGGATTTTGCGTGATGGATTTTTTATCCTTTTCCCACAGGAAATCTTTGGGCCAATTTTATCTGTCTATGTTTACCCTGACAACGAACTGATGGAGACTGTTGAACACGCAAAAACTACCTCCCCATATGCTTTGACTGGGGCAATTTTTGTGGAAGACAAGTAAGATTGACAAAATATTATTGTGAACTTTGAACCAGTTCTAAACATCTTAACGGACTGTCCTGCCATGACCAGATTATGACACAAAGACATTTTTTAAAGTGCTAAATGTAGGGGTGTAAATCTTTCAGATTTTGTCTGATTTCAGACTTTTTGCTTTGCCTGATTTGGAACTTTTTGCTTTTTCATATATTAGAAATTAGTGGCTAGCTTTGATTTCATACTCACGAGTCTATCTTTGGTCTTGCAGATGTCTTCTGATTTTTTTTTCATTTGCCATTTACACCCCTGTGTATGTATTTCACAACTGGAATAATATATGTATATTCTCAATATATGAAATTAATTTAGTTTTTCAGGATAAAGTTATGTTCAAGTGGCAGTTATGATTAGTAGAATTTGTTTAAACGGAGTGGACTTAATATATATAAATATTGTAACTGGTAATTCTTATAAATATTTTATTTTTTTTATAATCTACAGGGCTGTGAGAGAGCAACTGATAGAGGCCTTCCGTAACTGTGCTGGAAACTTTTACATCAATGACAAATCCACAGGATCCATTGTGGGTCAACAGCCGTTTGGTGGTGGTCGTCTCTCAGGTAGGTGGTTTATGGTTCACTAGCCAAGTCTGGGGAATTCGCTATCAGGCTCCTGAATGCTCCCCGGGGCAAATGTGCTGCTGTAAAGCGCTTAGAGCATGGTGTCAAACGTGGGTAAGGGCTGTATAAATGCCATTTACTGTTAATAATGTGGTGAGGCACTGAAGTCTGATTGATTGTTTCAATTGTCCTCATCACTTTCATCTTAATCATCAACTAAGCCATCAATTTATCCAGATCTGACAACATCCGAAGGTAGTTGAAAGCCATGGCTTGTAAAAATGGTAGTTTCATTAGAAGTTGTTGGATTTTGATTTTGAGAAAAGTAAATAAAAATGTAATCTATGTTGCTTCTGGTGGTTACATGTATGGACACAAGAGAAGACATTTTCAAGTCTTACTGGTCCAGTTTTTTTTAGAGGTGTGTAGTGCGTGATCTTGGAAAAAAATTTCAAGCAGGCAATAGGGGGGGGGGGGGTGTCGGTCAGTAAGCCAGCCAGTGGTTAATGAATAGTTTAGCCTGTTACTATGATCAATTTTTTAGCTTAAATGCATCTATATGTTATTCTAAACTCTTCATAGGTTATGACCACTCATTGTGATTTCAGTCTCTGTCACATTCACACTAAAAAGAACCATTCATTCATTGTATTGACAGGTACCAACGACAAGGCAGGAGGTCCTCTTTACATGGCCAAGTTCATCTCTCCTCAATCCGTCAAGGAAACGTTTGTGCCTTTGCATTCGTGGAGATATCCATCCATGGAGGAATAAGAAGTCCTGAAGGCCGACGGGCATTATCATGTTTTTGTTACGAATTATTGAAACTATATTAACAGGAAGAAAAAGATTTGATAAAGCATGTATTTTTTTCTCATTGCATGTGGCAAAAAAGATTAATTATATTATATGTTTATAGATTTTGTGTTGAATCTCCAAACGAACGTTTGTTCAATTGTTTTAGACTTTTATTATTTTAGTCAAAAGTTTTTAGAAATTCTTTAAGATAAAGGACTACGGGTTTGTTCTTCATGGGTAAATTACAAAGGTTTACAGTAATGTAATACTATTTTGTAAATGTAAATAGTTTCATCTCTGATAATAATCAGTTTTTAATCCGCCTTTTATCCAAACGTCAGGGTTGAAATACTCATTGGGTATTATTATGTTTCTTCATCCCTTTGCTTTGTGATTTTAAACAAGAGTGATGAAAGCAGCACGTCACTTTTAATGATATTTCAAAAGTAATAAATACATAGTCAGTTGGTTGTTTTTGGATCAGAAAATCAATTGAAGGGGTCAATTTTTAAAGTCTTTTTTTCTTTTGATTTCACTTTTTGTTTTAACTAAACTGACTTAGATATTAATACTCCATGTGACTTTATGCATAGGTCATATTAATTTAACTGTTAATTGCACTGACAGCTGTTACCATTAAAAAAAAAGCGAAGCATGTAATATTTTAAAAATTACGTATGCTTTACTTAAGGTATATCAACAGATCTGAAAATATTTTAAATATACACATTTTTGAATGGGGGATGGCAAGGCCAGGGAACGTATTCTCACTGAAATACAATATCCAACAATTGTATTTGATGTTCAGTTAATTATGTGACCTCTACTAATTTCAACAAACCTTCTTTTTTTTTTAAATTACGGGTATAGTAAAGATTGGCATTTGTGTGTATGTTCATCAATCATTTTAAAAAGTGATTTTCCATCACTAATCCCTTTTATGGAATCAAGTCTTATACTTTTGTGACTATTTTGAATAATATGATCTACAAATCAAGGCAGATAGAGTTGTGGATGAATGTAGCGATTTCATTCTTTATTTGTCAATATTATTTTAAAAAATGATAATAAATATATAAGAGCGCCTCAGAGCACTTTGTGGATTTGTGCACTATGCAAATAAATTGTTTATAGGTATTTGATTTCGAAAGTTACCAAGAAGGAATGAAAGCTGAATTTGTCCTTCTCATTAAAGAGTTACAGTAGAAGAATACATGTAGTTGGGACAACGCTATCACAATGCAATGTTGATATGATACTTGTCTTTATTATTTATCGCTATCAGATAGAGAACAAAAATGTTATGTCTCATGGATTCATTACCGTGTGACTATGGTATCAAATTTGCTTTAAAATTTGTGTTATTACCTCTATTTTATAATTCATAATTTAATGATGATAATTAAAATAATGATAATGACAATCAAACAGCATTTATAAAGCACATTTCCTTTAAATGAATGTCACTATTTGATTCAATTTTTGTGTGGCTGCATCCTTAGTGTAGTGGATAGTTGAAACAAAACAGTGTGGCTGTGTGAAGCCTTGTGTAGATGAAATGAAAAAAATGAACGGGTAGTTGTATGGCTTCTTGAATGGAACAAATAAGAGAACAATTTGCATTTCGGATTTCCCCTTAAAAAACAAAACAAAGGCCCGTCATTTTGTCTGCCTGCTACCAGTCGATTTAAAGAACAAAAACCAAGTGTTTCTCTATTTATTTTTTTAAAATTCCTTTCATTTCTTTTAGTTTTTTATGTTTTACTCATGTGTGATACCTACTTTTTACTCAGTCTAATTTCATTCTTTTAAAAATGTGAAACCTTTTCTCAAAGCTTTCCTTTCAGAATGTAATGTGCATTGTTTGTTATACACTGCTATTTATTGGTGTGAAAATGGAGTTTGAATCCCTTGTTGCGTTATTTTATGATTCTCTCTCCACGGAAGTCTAGTATGTCGACTGTCTATGATAGAGTGCAAGCTCTATGTTATTATATGGAAATACACAGTGTATTGATATCATGATTGTCTCAACATCTTTTATGTTCCTGCTTTGAATAACTTATTCACGATCAAGTTGCTTGGTTATCTAACTTGTATGCTGAAGAAGATGGAAAATTTAATGTATTAGTATTATTAGCCTTGAAAAAAACACCCTCGAAATCCCCAAACCAAAACTTCTCATGCCATCCTATTGGTATAATTGTAAAGTGTCTGCACATTCATTGTTAAAAGCAATTTTTGTCTCTTTTAAACTTTTGTCTCACCGTTTGTTTTTTTACACCCCCACGGTATTAGTAACATGATTTAATCTACAGACTGCAAGTTTGTCTTTTTTCCTTTGAATTTAAGAGATTAACGATAAAGTTCATTGGTTATGTCGTGTACATATTGAACATTTTACACTTTATGTATGATTTACAGAAATCCAGCTTCTATGCAAAATTTAACAATCTCCTGATCTCCCCTATCTTAGCATTCAAGGATTTAATGTACAAGATACACACGTTCTTTACAGATCTATACCAACAATCTCAAGAATGTTGAGAAAATTTCAAAGCGGTTGACACATTTTTTTCTGCTACCCTACCAATTTTTTTCAGGATATATTATGAAATCCTATTCGTGTCTGTAAATTTCACTGATTACTATTAACTATGTCAAAATTCCCCTAAAGTTTGAATTGTGAAATAAGAAAAAAAATAAGGGATTTTAATGGTTGTTGCAATATCCAATCCATACATGTATATTATCGGTTGACCTTATGCATTAAAAAAAGTTTGTCTCAAATCAGTGTGAAGCCGAGGTTGTTGCAAGGCGGAATAAATTTCCATTGTCTTACATTACCTTCTTGGTGACAACCCTGTTAAAAACATGGATTCAATCAAAGGTCATTTTCAAACTATATTTAATTACTTTATACTAATTAGTCCCTATAAAGTTCCATTTACAAACAATAACTCATTTCTATTTCATTGGATATGAAGTGAAGTGATTCTGTGATAGAAAGGTAATACACTCAAGTGCCATATTGTGATGAGTCAAAAAGGTAAGCCAGGAACACAGGATCTCTGTCTGACGTTTAGGAACTGAATATTTTAACGACATCCCTGTTACTGTTCTGTTATCGACATTTTCTTTCACATTAATGCATTGACGTAATTTATGAGTTGAGTACCAACCCGTCCTTATGCAATACTCATTTATTGATTTTTTCTTTGATCAACGCCATAGTGACAGTCCCTAGTGATTGTTGTTCCGTATCATGTGTACAGATTACCTCCAAGTGAAACAAATTTTCACACATCTTCTGTAACATAAGAGTTGCACTGTGTATGGTACTGATACAATTTGATTTGTATTGCATCGATTTTTCATGAAATCAGGCTGTTATCCGTAAGCCATTTTATTCAGATCTTTTTTTAAAACAAAGGGGAGCCGAAAAGGTGCAGCTTTGGATTGATATTAAATGGGAATTTCTTAGCTTATGAGGATATCAATATCAATACCTGTACTTTGTCCCTTTTAAAACAATCAAAATTGATATTGGTTGTTAGTGTTAGTTACCCGTCTTCTTCCTCAAGAAATCTAAATACTACATGCCTTCTCATTCCTGACTGTACCCTATCTGTATGTCAAACAAAATGCCATGAATATAAAAATATTGATTTTTGTTCAATCGTGAGTTATCTGATGAATAAAAGGTTTAGAATTCACTTTCTTGTGTTAATTATATTTTTTGTTGTAACGTCATGTTCTTTGCTCCAGCATTTATCATCAACTTAGTGGAGGCGAGATTGCTGAGTGGATACGGCATTGTACTGTAACCTGGGCTTGAGCCCCGCTTCAGGCATTTCATTTTTTTCCTTGGGCAAGATTATTAACCCCTGATTCTTACTTGGACAACATGGGTGATTCCGGTTGACAGGCTAATGCTTGATGTATTATCTTAATTCCTCTTCAGATTTCCTGGACAACAGCACCATCATGGTGTCGCATGACAAAGGGCTGAACTTTACTTTTTACTGAGCGGAGGCTAGTTATGTGCTGAACAAATAGCTGTAAAATCTTTGGATCAAGAATCTAAGACTGATCCACCCAGTACCTGTATTGGGTCTATTTATATTTTTGCCAAGACAGTGACCACAAGTAGTCTACTATTTTGTATTTCTACAAATGTTGTGCATTCTTTAATGTGCTTAAACTTCTTTTGTTCAATCTGTGTAGGCTAGCATTCATTCCACATCTTCTCCCCAAAGAGCTAGACAAGATGTTTTTGAACAGGGTCCCCCAGTTCAATTCTTTGAGGAAAAGAAGCTCATGTCAGGTTGCATTTGAACCCAGAATCTTCCATACACGTTAACGAAAATTGACTAGATTCACTGGGCCATTTCATTGCCTAAAAGCATGCCAGATAAAAGTATTATAATAATAATAATAAGCGGTGTATAATATATGTCTTCTGTAAAAAACTATTAACAGTGAACAAACGTTTCGGGTTTCCCCTTTTGCAATGGTACATCTAATGTACCAAGAAAATAAAAATGAAATGAGACGAAGGTCGCAGGTTCGAGTCCTGTTGGAAGCACCAGATTTTTTTCTCAAGACCTTGATCCCACTTTGCGGCGCTGCGCTGCGGCTGACGCCTAAGGTTATTCTGGTCTACCCTCGGAATAGACCCTAAAGACAAATTTTCCCCTGGGATCAATAAAGGAAAACTATTCATTTAAGTTACAAACACATACAAAAGAAACAACCAAATTAAGTGAACAACAAGTGAAAGTGAAATTATGATTTTAATCAATTCAAATAAAATAGCAATATCACATTGCAGTTAGTTACATATATCCCCCATCTCTCTCTCTCTCTCTTTCATACACTTTTATTTAAATTGTTCACTGTCTCTCTCTCATAATCAGTAGTGACAATGATAAAAAGGAAAAAAAAAGGACATTTCTGAGTGAAATTCTCACAGCCCATCGAAACAAATATTTTCACTGAAAGTCAATACTTTTCACACTGAAGAAAGTCCTCTACATTGAATTGTCCTCTACAAAATTCAAGGATTTCCGCAGATCTGTGGAAAATGATCATCACAACATAAGATATGAAAAAATACCAACCTGGATAAAATTACACCCCTTATTCATTATCACTATTCTTTTTATACCTGCAGTATACATCAGCACAATTTCAAAGTCTCTATGAATAATGGGTCCCTCATAAACATATTTTTCAATCAAGTGCCTCTTGTTATGTCGATATGTCTTTGTTCAAATACAAATACATGTATGTAAAATATTTTCAAAAATTTATATCATTCATTTGAACAAGCTTATATTACAGTATATCACAAATCCCTTTAACTCTTACCGCCACTTGTGGGTCTAACTGACCCACCCCATGTACATATCCAATCCCTGTGTCTTTTAATTAATAAAAAGCCTCTCGAAACTCTAAATATGCCTGCTTCAATAATTTTTCGACTGGCATTCGGTGTTGTTTTCTCAAAAATGTTTTTTTAATGAATTGTTTTTGTAACAATATGAATTTCATAGCTCATTCATTCATGGGTCTTTTTGACCCAGTGACATGCAAAGAGAGATTTATATTGTATACCCCCATTCTCCACTCGTGGGTCTTTTTGACCCAGTGACGTGCAAAGACAGATTTGTAAAAAAGACCCACGAGTGGCAAATAGGGTAGGTTATAGCGAGTGGCGGTAAAGGTTAATACAAAACCAGCAGGTGACTTACAGAAATGTTTTGGTGTGTGTATTTGATTATTTACATTATATCTCACACGTAACCAGACCTTAAATTCAACAATGAGATAAAAAAACCATTTATTTCTTTATCAATAAAAAAATATATACCAACAAAAAACAACTTGCACTGAACTAGGTGCAAAACAAATGACTTTGGCTACAACTATAAAATATTGAAAGCTAAACTATATTGGCCTTTTGATCTTGGTCAGCTTGTGTGAAAAAATGAAAGAGGTCAGCAGCACAAAGAGTCGAAGGAAGTCTTTCGGATCAAATTAAGATATTAGTTTAACGGGACTGGAAGAGGTATACTCATTGTCACCACCTTACTTTGATCTAAAATTGGACTTGGCCCAGACAGATTCAAACAACAACAATTATAGAGAAAAACTGGTGAAATGCTAGTATGAATCAAAAATAGAACCGAAATATATGAACTCTCCCAAGGCATAAAATAAATAAGGTGTAATTGTGGTCTTGTATATCATGGAATGCTTTACAGCCTCTAGGTTATTCAGGAAAGTTTGAGCGATTATAGACAGAAAAATCAGAATTAAAATAGGATTCTCTTTACGCGTAGTAAGCATTAAATAGTCTGGATATTAATATATATTTATATATATATACATATCATATAGCTCTTAACCGTCATAGTGCATTCGGAAACTTAATAATAATAATAATAAATGGCATTTATATAGTGCTTATTCACGATCATCACCATGCTCTAAGCGCTTTACAGTGGCACATTTACCTTGAGGTAAGCAACGGAACACTTAACACTTAATACGCCACACGCTGCTTACAACGGAGGGAACCTCTGAATTTGGTGTCTGTCTCCGATAGGACGAGGTAAGCAGGGCAAAGTGTCTTACATAAGGACACAAGCGCTAGAGAGCCTATACATTTCATTTTGTATATATCTTTTGTCGCTGACAGGTTTAGAACCCAGACGGTCACCCGTCTATTCACTGGCCACGATAGACGTGGCTTGTCAACACCAACAGTCGAGATGTGCTCACTGCTCGGCCACCGACGCCCCAACTTGTGCCTCACTTTAAATTTACACAACATAACAACAGGAGGTAAAAATAAGCTAATATTTGGCGTGCAAAATGTGAGTATTTTGAAAATAATACGGCCATTATTTTGTCAATGTTAAAATGTAACCATCTTAAATTTATTTTGCTTCTTCCCTTTGTTAAAAACTCAGTGAATATTCTCAGTACAGACTTTGTCATGAAGTCACAGGAATGACATTAGGTCATACCACAAGTTTGTGACTAGTTGTAATGCTTTTTTGAGTTGATAGGAACATTTCATTATTAGTATAACTGTTAATTCTAAGATTTAAAATGAGAAGAAAACAAGATCCTCAACAAAATCTTCAACTACAAAAAAAATATTTAAGTCGTGGTAAGTCTTGGGAAATCTAATATTGCATTGCAAACTTTATCATGTGGCATGTAAATTAAAAAAAGGAGAAGATTTGAACGAATCCAAAGGCACACATTTCCAAATGGACTATGATTTCCGTTCGATTGTGAAGTGTAGACATATTCAATAAATTTAGAAAGAATCACATAAAGCTTTGCCCCATGCTGATTTGTCCTTTGATATTTTTCAAATCGCAATATAGTAGAGGGACGGGACAACTTGGCACTAGCAGCTTGGTTTGGTTCATTCGACAGTGGTGATTAATTCTAACCAACCAAACACTGTTTTTGAGCCGGTTAGAATTAATCACCACCTGTCTGATGAACCAAACCAAGCTGCTGGTGCCAAGTTGTCCGGTGACCTGTCCTGTCCCTCCACTGAATCTATTATATAAGAGATCACAAATATATTGAAGAAAAAAATTAACTCTCTGGTATCTACTCACAACCATCATTCACAGGGTAGGTAGATCATAAACATGTAAAGTTTCAACAACAGATGTGTATATTTTTGATTTCATATCTTCTTGTTGTGAACTTAATTAATCAGCAGTCATGGGTAACGTAACACATAAACCTTGGCAACCACTTGACTCAGGCAATTGGTTTTTGACATCTACAAAAAGATCATGTCCACTGAATACATAGAGAATCATGTCATTTTCAAATAACGGTAAACTGACCACCTGTCCAACATGAAAGTGACCAATCACCCAAAAATAATGTAAAATATCACCTCCTCTCTATCTCTCAGACAGGTGCTATCAAACAGCCAAATCACTCTTTCCTCAATAATAAATGTTTTTGTTAAATGTATTAATCATTGTATGACATGAAAATGTATGCGTATCGTCTGTGACTGTTAATGAGGACCAGTGGTACGGTCATCTTGGATGGGCTTGACCTTACTGCTATAGATGAGGGATGTGCAAAGTGGGCAATCCTGTGTCAATTTAATCAAACTGCGTATTAATATTAATGGCTAGACAGTGGGTCAAATATTAATGGGCAAAAATGCGTACGGGAATTATATATATATATATATACAGGGTGTTTCATAAAAAAACGACCAACTTTTTAAAAAGAATAACTTTGCTAAAAGCACAGATATTCAGATGAAACCTTCAGCACACAAAGGTCGTTCAAAAGGAATTTGTTTGATATGAGGTAGAGTAGCAGCAAATGTATAATGTGAAAGTTGCAACTGTTATGCCAAAGCAACCTATCTTTGCACTATTTACGACATGTTTTTTTTAAACCACAGGGCAAGTTGGGACCCAGCCTGTTGGTTATATTGTGCTTAATAGTTGACAAAATATAACAATAACAATCTTGCCCACCTTTGTTTTGAAAACATTTTTCAATTCTTCATTGTGATACCTAAAGATTTAAGGGTGTTCGTCATGTTAATTCAATTCGCATGCTTCAAAATCAGAATAACAACATCCTCAAACATATATTGAAATACATTATCCTTAACCCTCTAGTGTGCCAAAGTTGGCACATCGTTTTTTGTTCCTTAACTTCCCAATGTATCAAATAAAATATGGCACACGCTGACAATTTCAAAAATGAAAATTGTGACATTTTAAATAGCTAAAACTAGATCCATGTCTCTTGGTCCATTTGTAGTGTGTTTCATAAAAAAAAAATTTGTTTTACAGAGTAGGAAATATATCATTGGGCACTAGAGGCTTAAGGAATCCCCAAAGGAAAAAGACGAGTGGGTTTAGGTTCAGTTTAAAAATTTGACACATTTTGTATTTTATAATTTTTCACATGTTTTAAAATCATTTCCATTTGCTTGTATGTAACTTTGTGTATTTGAATTACTTTTGAAATTTTGGACAAAGTTGTTTTTTTTAAATCAAAGTTTTAACAAATTCAATTTTGAGTCGTTCTAAAACCAAGGAGGTCTGATTAAACAGTCTGTATGTCACATGTATAAGCAGAGCATCCCAAAATTTGATCACAGGTCAGGCACTATCTTTTTACGGTCTGTATTGCTTTTACCACATTCATCCATTTTCATTCTCTTTCAAACGGCCATATATTTCTGTTTATTTATGTTTGTAACAGCAAAAAGACAAATCAAACTTGTTTATATGACGCAGTAATGAACATGTTAAAAACAGAGTTATCAAATTCTAATCATATCTAAGAAATCTTGATGGCACTTTTGAATTTGCATCAATATGATGAAACATGATGTTGGTCACAAAGCAGTTTTACCACAAAAATCAAATCAAAACCAGTGTGAATGAAACATATTAACTTAACTAGATTAGTACCAATTTGCAGCTTAGTTTTAAAAACAGGGATTAGTTTCATTGTCATGTGTCCATGACTTACAAAAGCAGCTGTGTATATATCTTTTTAACAGCAAAAAATCATAATCCAATTAATTATATCATAAATGATTAGAACAAATAATCACGTAATTAAATGCAAAATGGCAAGGAAAAACTTACAAAAATATGAAAGAAAAATTTATAAACCCAGTTATCCTGATTATCAATTGAGCATTAAAAAGTTGGAGGAATGTTTAAATCAAGATTGAAAAATAAAGGGGGGAAAAGAGCCAATAAAAACAAACAAAAAAAACCAAACCAATAGAGAGGAAAAAAAAGTACTTATTACATAAATTGTGTTTCTGAATTAGATGAAAAACAAAAAGCCCTGAGATTCTTCACACGCAGATAGTTCAGAAAATGTTTGAAATTGCACATCCCACCGTCCTGTATTTTATCTTTACAGAAGACAACTTGGTGTGTCACAACACGACCATTTTGAAGAACCTTGATATATTTTTCCTTGCTCCCATTCTCTAACCACAACTCGAATGTAATCCTGTGCGCATACCCTGGCCATACATTGTCCGTCAACTCCAGCGCTGCAATCAGAGGAGTCACAGTAGTGTCATGACCTGAGTACAGGTGAAAACTGGCATTTGAGGCGTTGCTACTTGAAACATTAAAATTCCTTGCTATCCTATACAGAAGCCCGTGCATCAAGGCTCGGCCGTGAGTATTGTAGGCCTGTGACCTGCCCAGACAATTGCTTTTGGTGTCTATTATTTTCCACAGCGCCTCCATAATGCCAGTTGTGATGCAGGACCCGTTAACGTTACACGGAAAGGGTTTGTCGTGACACGTGTACCCGCTCAAACCGTCCATCAAGGAAGAGGGACTGGGAACCGTTGTAGGGAAGATGTCTAAAACTTTGCTGATGTGGGACAAAAGTTTCTTGTATTCTTGAAAGGCTTTCTTGATTTGAGGGTCTTTTTTACACTCAGCCTCCGCCTTTACTTTAAATTCTTCCATTCTCGGACACTGACAGGCCCGCCCAAAGACTCTATCCTCGCAAAAATTAACTCCCATCGACGTTTTAACTTTGAGTTTATTGATGTCAAAAGTGGGAAGCATTCCATAGGCAAATGCAATGGCACTTTGATATGTCCTAGAGACTTCTGTACTATGAATCAACACATTGTTTTCCCAGTTATTGTTAGAAAACAGATTATGTTTGTGGACGTATCTCTCACTGAAATGCATTCCGTTGAGAATATGTTGGATGGCCCCCTGCCCTGTGAGTTGCCCCTCGCCACACAAATCGTGGGATGGAAACAAGGACCACCTGAAAACAGAAGTATAAACATTTTTTTAAAACCCATTATCTTGTTTTTTTAAATAACAATAGCAAGAAGAGCTTGTCATGACGTAAAAATCTGTCTGTACAAAAAAACCTGAATCGATTGTTCTTGTCATTAATAAACTGTAGCTGTTCATATCATTTTAAAAAGAAGTGAAGACTTACAGAAGAGTGTGTGTGTGTAACAGTAACAGAGAGAGAGAGAGAGAGAGAGAGAGAGAGAGAGAGAGAGAGAGAGAGAGAGAGAGAGAGAGAGAGAGAG
>JARFNW010141497.1:0-10319 GCA_031763155.1 Dirona albolineata | reverse complement strand
ATCTCTGTCGACTTGGCCTCAAACCAATCGTGTGACTTGAGGGTTTTCTTCCCAAAGGTGGCCAAGGCTGTGCGGTGTTGTGAGTGTAAATCAATGCAATTAGATATTGCAAAAATGTGCTAACAGTTTATATTATGGTTTGTGTATACCGTCCCTGAATCACAGACAGATTTGGTTTTAGTTTTAGTTTACTAAATTGATGTTACCTCTATTATTGATACAATGCAGATTCTGGTAATAAGATAAGATACCATAAGATGGGATAAGATACATCTTGTTGACGTAAAGTGGCCAGGAATAAAACATATTTTTTTCTCCAAATAATTCATTCTTATTGTTTTATTACTGATTTCAGACGGTGGAAAGACGCTTGGCGGGGAGTGTCCACTAAATCCCATCAAAATAATAACTCTTTAACATTAGGTCCTCTAAAGCTCAATGCCATCGATCCATAAACAGACGCTCCCTTTTGGAATCCTCCCCCCCCCCCCCCGTTCGACAAGAATCTTTTTTTCTATTCTTGTTTTTGTCCCTCACTGGCACTCACTGTTAACATTATCCTACTAGTATGCTAACCTACGTCATCAGCACGCAGAGGGTTAACACTCTGACCTACACGTTTTGATTCGCAGAAAGACTTTAAACAGGAGGTGTTCCTTTTCCCCGATAGCTAAATAAAGATAAAGGTGTCTCTTTAGTCCGTATCAGCATACACGTACTGACCCACATAATTTACATCCTTTATCCCCCAGCAGGCCTGTGTCATTCAAGGTTCAGACATTGCTCCCCTATCTACGCAGCAAGTGTTGGTTCGAGTCTGACTTTCGGCATGGGCCGTTGTTAGTTGTTTTCCTTGGGCAAGATGATTTTATGCTTCGTTACCAGACATACCACCAGCCGAAATAGTAGGGCAGATATTATGATAGCCACACTTTCACCGAGTAATGTTAAAGCCGTAGGACCAGATGTGACCCTAGATGAAACAATCAAAGCAGACAGACATAGATATGACAATGTGTTGCATCGTCTCTTTGTCAAGATTTCGGAAAAGGAGCAAATCCCAGGAGAATGGAAAGAGGCAAATGCTCATTAAGCTACAAAAGAAGGGGGACCTTAGGGTCTGTAATACTTATACTTATAGAAGCGTGATCACACTCTCGTCAGTGCCTGACAAAGTCCTCATTAGAGTTATTTGGAAACGTAGTAGTTTCCCATTCTTGGAGTTTAATCAAATTGTTACAATCTCCTTGGTGGATAATGTTTGTACAATTGTATCGTCAGCAAATAATTAAGATTTTTATAAGCTTTATGCTCACGACCTCAGTCTTCTAAAAGCAAAAGCGCTATCCACTTGATTGGTTACTGTATGTGTATCATTGTGTCTTCACCTTTAAATTCGGAGGTCCCCTAACTACTAACATGTGGCGTATTTAGTGTTGAGTGTGCTACGCTACTGTGAAGCGCTTAGAGCATTGTGACGATCTTGGATAAGCGCTATATAAATGCCATTCATTATTATAATTATTATTATTATTATTAAAACCAACATCGCCTCATTTTCATTTCTCCAATGTGTGTCAAATAAATAGATATGAAAAAACAAAGGAAAATGATATAGCTTCAAAGTGAAAACAGGTAACAGAACAAATAACGTTTCGGGTTTCCCCTTCATCAGCTAACAATCACAATACAAAAAACACAAATCACAAAAGTATGGCAGCTCAAGTAGTCACAGAATAGTATGGTATGTGTGGTCGGGCGACCAACTAAAAAAAAAGATGCAATGTTAAGAAATATATATTTTGAACATGATTTATTTTGCAAAAGATGATAATCAATAATAACATGCGAGTGAATGTGAAAAAATAAAACCACATACAGTTGGAAATTGTGTTATTCAGGTTTACAACTGAATAAGACAACTTCCAACTTTTGTCCTAACCACTTCCAAAAGTAACCATTGATAGATTAACAGAACCAGTACTATAACATCCCTTCACTCAGAGTCTGTTACAAAGGGAGGTTGGGTTATCAGGATGTTACTGACTTACTTATGGCCATGCGCATCTTACTTCACAGACTGAGACGCCTTGGCTGCTTCTTTAATCTCTTGTGTGGGCTGTTACTGTTGTATTATAATAATATTGCAATAATAAATAATTCGTGCTGTAAATGATCTTCAATATATAATTATGAGCAATCATTCCTATCACATCAAATGATAATGGAGGTACAATTTAACAACACAAACAGTCAGATATTTCAAAGTTATCATTCAACATAATTAGCACTCAAATGTTTTTTTCCCTTTCAGTCAAACGTCACATCAGTCATTCTGATTAAGATATCAAATGCAAATCGATAACTTACAAAGCAAGAGAGTTACTTGCACAATAAAACGAAAACGATAAAACCATAACCATACAACAGTGATACAAAAAAGTTTATATTAATATTAAAAGTGACCATTTCTCACAGAAACTTTTTAAAATTTTACAACTGAAAACTTTTCACATTGCCAAACGCAAGGAAATAAGGTTAATGACCTTTTAAAAACTAAGAGCTGTAAAAATAGGACATTATATAATGTAACATAATCGTTTTGTCAATTTGTTCCATCAGCGTCCTGTATGTTTTATCTTTCATTTCACAATATTTCAGCTCAGCATCAATATTATGGTGCCACTTCCGCACTTTGTTTTGTGACAAAATTAGCTTCTTTCACCAAACTATTTCATGAAAGCACTTTTCTTAGATTTCATTAAACTGTGGATGAGATGACTGGTATCGCCATACCAGAATCAAGTGAAACATGCATGTTGATAAAAGTGAGAAATAATTGAAGCACTTTTCCGTCCTCTAATGCTCTGATACTGATAAAGACATCCTTGCCTGGCCCAAGATAATACCTGCTCTGTTGCTCTGTCTGTCAAAATAAAATGAGGTATGCTGTAATTTTGACATAATTTAAAAACAAGTCCTCACTGGAAGATATATTGTGCTCTATACGAATAGGCCACCTTATCATAAGTTAGAAAATAGACTCTCACTCTCATGTTAATGTTTTGGCGAATGAAATCAGTCCTACTTAAATAAAAAAAATAGATATCATGCACCCTTCATGATTCATAGGCTATACAATGACTGTGACAAACAAATTGAGGTCATATTATATTCTAAAACTAAATTAAAGGTAAAATCAGAAATTAGATAACATAATGAGTGATACAAATAAAATAAGGTCACTTAGTATAGTTCTGACCTCTCTTTTCTTTCTTAATCCAAATTGCATATTCAAACTAAAAATATGATGATAGAGGTATTCTGAGACTTTTGTTCAAAGAAAAATGTGAACACAACTTTTGTGAACCCTTATGTTGCTACCAGTTTATAACCCTAATGGTTGCCACCCATTTTCATGGAACATCTGAAAAATGATATGCTTTGACTTTGAAAAAAAAAAGAGAAAGAAATCACAACTCGTAAACTAAAAAAGATACCTGATACCTCACAACATTGGGATGGTTCTTGCAATAATTCAATAAAAAGGTAGGACATATTCTTTGATAAAAGAAGTTTGGAATATGGAATATTACATGAGAACACGTAACAAGCATAAAGCAAAATATTTTTAAAATTTAGAACAGTCAACCATCGGTTTCCTATTAAAACAATGAAGACACACCAATGTACCAGTGGCGCACAGAAAATGTTCTTTTTGTATCAATATGTTTGGTGATTGTGATAAATTTCATTATCTACTTGAATGTTAAAATCTTTAATACGAGCAGGATATGTTGAGAAGAAATAATACTTGAGCCCACATATGTTCAAATGCTGTGAGTAGTGTGAGCTCATGCAAAGCAAACATCTTTATGAACTAAATAAACTATGCAAATTTCTTGACATTTTGGTGAAAAAAATACCTAATGACGTTGAAAGATAAATGTAATTTTTTTTCTCTTATATCTATTTATTTATTCAATCAAAGGTGTGTGAGGAAGAGTGAGAGGGGGTGGGGGGGGGGGGGGGGGAAAGAGAGAAGGAGGAGGAATAGTTGCAATAAGTATTATATGTGGCAAAACAAATAGCATTGTGTTGTGGACTTCTTAATTTAACTTTTATGTTCACCACCGGAACGCAGCGTAAAAATTTAACATTTGTCGAACACTGGCAACAAACATCATAACGTCATGATTGTTTACAAAACACAATTTGCCATACAGCTGAATGGTCTATTATGTAACTAACATAAAATTACTCTGGCATAAACCACTTTATAACAAGGTTAATAGAGAACAAATTATAGAGGCTAACAAAAAATGGGGAGAAGGGCTGTGGTGACATGGGGTGAAATGAAGTGAGGTGGGCGGGGATAATGACATTTGAAAGAACAATTTACCCCTCTACATGCACCAAAACAAAAAAATCAACCTGCAAAAAGCAAGGACTAACAAAGGGTGTCCATCATTTAAACCATAACCTGCGAAGCTTTTTGGCCCTTATGTAATTTACATTGCGGAAGCTGTGACTTAAGTCGAAAATAGCAGATTAAGGGTTAATCTACAAGGATAGAAATCTCAAATGTGTGCGAGTGCGTCTGTGTATGTGTGTGTGTAAGTGTGTGTGTGTAAGTGTGTGTGTGTGTGTAAGCGGGTGTAGAGATGTATCCAGCTAATTGTTCAAAGCTATAAAAGCTAGATCTATGAAATTGGTATATTCTGAGTGTGCATCACATCATCAGGTAATGGGATATTTTTCATCAGGTAATGGGATATTGTTTAGTTATGATGATCAGAAGTTTGGAATGTAAGAGGATTCCTAGTAAATAGCGATAAGTTGGTCATACATAAGCTAAAGTAAGTATAGTAACAGTAAATAATTACAGCCCCCTCAACTTCCACCCTTGAGTGCTCAGCGGTATGGTATTAAAACAAAGCACAAGTAATAAGTTGAAACTAGAAAATACATTCTAAAACACTGAATGAAAAATGTGAAAGAAAAAGAAAGGAAAAGGTACAATCAATATACAGTGGAACTCGGTTATAACGAGCGCCTCCGTTCCAAGCAAAAATACTCGTTATTCCCGAGCTCTCGTTATTCCCGATTTCCAAGGGAAAAAATCCATATGTATACCAATGACTTAGTTTAGGGTTACTATTAATATTGGTTATTTCCCTTGTTTTGCGTGGACGTCGAAAGCAGACGGCAATGATACTGATAGACAGCGCTGATTGGTTTGTGACACTTGGACTTGTCCAATAATTAATAATAGGTAAGCAAGGCCTCTGACTAAGTGAGAGAGAGTTGCGAGACGACCAAGAACGTTACAATGTTTTAACCTCCTTGGAGACGACCAATGACAATGATTGACAACGCTGTGGTTAGTCAAGTGGGCAGTGGCGTGAGTGTTATGTGCCTAGTGTAGACTAGACCTTAGGCCTAGAAGCCACATGTAACCGTGTTACTTTCTCCCGCTCTACGGCTTTATTGTGAATGCGTCTTACGAATGTGTGTTTGAATGTGTGTCGGTTGAAAATTACGATAATTATTGAAAAATAACACGTTTCAAGTTCTCGTTACTCCCGGTCTTTGGATCGCTTGATGTCGTTAAAACAGGCCTTTCTCTAATTGAGAAATAAGAAGAAGAAAAAAACGGGGATTTGAAAAAGTCTCGTTATTCCAGAGTTCTCGTTATTTCCGATGTCGTTAAACATGAAGCACCACTGTATTTATTATGAAACCTAACACTGAAAGGTACAATAGGTATTTGATAAGGAAAGAAAGAAAGAAATTTATTGTTCAAACTAAATTAAAAGGGGAAAAAAATGAGAAGAAAAAAAAAATTGAAGGGAAGAAAGATATTTATTTATTATTAAAACTAAATTAAAATGTAAAAAGAAAGTAAAGGAGGAAAAAAAAAGTAATTGAATTGAAGGAAAAGGAAAGAAAGAATAGGAGAATTGAATCTCACCCTGCTTCCCATGTAGAAGGGGATGACAGTGACCCGAATGCCCTCCGTCGTTTCCCTGTGAACGTCCGACAACTGTAACCAGGGGTGGTTTTTTTCTTGCCACGCCTTTAAAGTGTCTTTGGCAGAAAAGGAAGGGTCTGAAACAAACAAACAAAATAAAAAATGATTCCTTTCATTCATCTCAGGGGGGGGGGATTTGTCTTTATGATCTAGTTTATTCCGAAGAATAACCCAAGCGTCAGCTGTAGTGAGTGGCCTTCTGAACCAATGGCGAGTAACGTAACTGCGGCGCCATCGGCTCCCCAAAGCAAAGATATAATATGGTCACGGTACTACCCTTTTCCTGTCATGAGAACATTTTGTTGGAACCGTACATAGGCACATAAGAGAACATCACAATTGGAACCAAAACATTCATCGCTATTACTATTATGTAAAAAGCATGTCATATTTCTTCACCATTTCGGTTGCGAGATTTTAGATCGTATTAATAAAATATTGTGACACAAGTTGAAATTTAAAATATTATTAGTGGGAAAAAAAAAAAATTGCCTGCGCAATATAATGAGGAGAGGGCATTCAAAGCTATTTAATACAACTACCCCACGCTCTGATTCCCAGACCGGCCACAAATTGATATGGTCTATTCAGATCTAGCCCAAGTAAAAACTGCGTGGAAAGCAATGGCAAACTACCACATTATGCCGTATGCCTAGTATTTAGTATTATTCAAGTCTCTACACGTGGATACCCTACGCACAGTATTGAGTATACAAACTTTACTTTACCCCGCACTACCTAATCTCACACTGGGGTCAAGAGAGGAAAATTTGGGTACAGAGTTTTTCCTAAGGACTCATCATCAAACATGGCATTGTCAGGATTCGAGGTAGACCTCAGCGTCCATCCCGTAAGTAACTCATTCATAAACTCATTCCTGTAATATATACCAGTGTTTCTATAATGAAGCTGCTGTTGTCATAATCTACTTACTGGCGTCAGCATGGTGCATGAGGAACTTGTCAAAGAGTTCATGCTGGATTGGGGTCATCTCAGGACTGTTGTAGGGAAGGACGTCTTCATGGGCCACGTAATCCAGACCTGAAACAAAAACACGACTGGTAATTATAAATACTTCAAAATCCAATCAAAATAATCTTCCTTTAATTTGCAGTCCACCTCTGGTGTATCATCGCAAAGCTTTTCTATAAACGTTATGAACAATGAATCACGTAATACAGATATCTTCATTCTCACAATAGACAGTACCCCCAACTACTTCATATGACCGACACTAGCCGGCTCTTCAAGTCTTCTTAGGTGTAGTGTAAGTGTAATGTTTTACAACATGAAATGGTTAAGTTGTTTTCTACTCGAATCGGAGACACAAAGAATGACTGTTGGTGGGTATCTAGACTAGTACTAGTACTAGTTTAGATTGTGGACTTTGGTGACGAGAGTCACGATCGCTTGAGATGGCCGTAGTGAGCTGAGCTCAAGATTCTTATTTGCTATATTGACAACTTCATGACTACTCTAAAAATAACCAGGCAACGTAACATGGCAAATTCTCCACCATATTATATTCCTGGAGGATAAACCATCAAAGGCTATAATCATTATAGGTAAATCATTGAATAGTCAAACTCACCTGGAATAGCATACAATGCCCGGCTATTGTCCTGATTTCCAAGAAAGGTCACAGCCTCTGTTTGAGCTCTCTGGAAAAAACATAGCCATTTCAAACATGTCATTAAGGGTCAGGGGAGAAAATAAAAAAATAAAAAAATAATGTTTTTCCTGTCAAAGCAATTGTATGAAAAACTTCCTTGAAGGTCAACGTTTTCACACCAATCATAACGTTATTTTAGCCATAGAACAGCGGTTTCAGCAGTAACCAAGGGTATATTACACTCAAGGACTTTAAAAGGTCATTGACAGATGGCAGAAATGTCTGGCATTGCTGGGTGACTATGAAGATAAGTGACTACAATCAGTGTGAGTTCCAGCTTCCTGATACATTTCCTTCACAGTCAGGGTTAAAACTTTTGGATCCTCCCTTGCACTTGTACGCAAGACCAGCATATTGACATTTCAAAACTCTTTCTCTATCCACTTGACTAAAATACACCTGAATGAATGGATCACAACTGTCAGAATGAATTAGCTCAATTACAATTACGGATTAAACTACATGTACAAGTTTCTAACACTAACACCAAAGACGTAGTACTTTGGATGTATATATATTAATACTTACAATGTGAGCGCAGTCCCTGGCATCAATCAAGACTTGATAATACATGTGACTTCTACCCTTGACTTCCTTTCCGACTGCTGTGGTTTGGTCTTCTACTGGTGGCAACCTGTGTTTGTCAATCAAGGAAATAATCATAATAATAATATAGTATATTTAAATACATAATACGTATCATCATCAAGGTCAAGAGAATAAAATAATAGACATGGTAAGAGGCTTTATCTAACCTTTCGTCACTTACCACATTTCCCTTTCTCAGTTTATTCATTTATTCAAGCTCTCTTCAGATTCTCATTTAGATTAACTTAACAGGGGATGCCCTACTAATCTGAATCTATCAGTGTTCTCAAACACTACTAATACTAGCAATACTATGGTATCCCTTGCTAGCAGCACAGCTAATTTGGGCACTAAAAGCCACTGAACTTTCAACTGAAAAATTACTGAATAGGAAAAAAAATTTAACTGAAAAACTGTTTTAATGTATTCATTAGAATGAAAAAAAAACCTGTATCATCATGTGAAGCAAAACATCTGAAAATGGTCCAAAAGAGGTAAAGATAAATCTGTACGGATGGCAGATCTGCAAAACGTATTCTACTACGCCCCTGTGGCCTTACCTGAATGTATGCAAGGATGATTTGGGTTTGTTTGGCCCCACTTTCATACAACTTTTCTCATTTTTCACACACATTTTTTTACAGCAAACATATCAATGATCGTCTTTTTAGTAGGTACATCAAATTCATTCCCATCTTCAAAAAGAACACACAGATCAGTTAAGTTATCTAGATGCGGTTAGATATATATCACAGTGTGGTTAATTAGTTAATACAACACGGGGCGAAAATTTAATCATAACTGGATTGACAATAGATGGAAGTCAAAGATTGACCTTAGCCAACATGTATGCCACAAACAACAATATTGCATGCCCAGGCTCATTCAAAGCCGAAGGGGACAAACACCAAAGCCACAGATATGCCATGTTGCTGATGGCCAAGGTATTCGGACACAGTCAGCTGATCCCCGGTTTGTCTTAATTTCCATACTTTGCTTCTGATGCTGTCTGAGGCCCGATTATACCGACTTGGCCCCAACACTGCTTTGCTGTATAATAGTAATAGACCTTGGATAACAAGATAAAGACTCACCGTCAGGTTGTTTTTAGACAATATCTAAAAAGAGATACTAAAACTAAGAGAAGTTTCTAATAAAAAAGAATATAATAACAACTGGCAACTTGGCACTAAATAAATCCTACAATAGATGACATCAATGGGATTAATTCATTCAGGTTGGAAATCACACAAGAAATACAAGGAAAAATGTGTGGGCTTTCTGTATAGTTCACTGGAATTTCCCAATAAATTAACTTGTTGGCTCTTGTACACTCTAATTTTTTTCTTCACAACAGCAAAGTATATATCATGATACAACACATACGAGAATCAACCCCTTGTACCCATCGCATTGACTTTCTATCCGTGTTCGAGGAACCGCAATATAAATATCAGATCTATCAAATCTAGTGCTCGCTTCGTGTTTATTTATTTTTGTCCATCTAGAACAACAATGAGCATTTAAAAATTCATTCATTGTCACCGAAAGCATCTTTCGTCATCTCCACAATAAATAGGCTAAATCACAAATATGTAAATAATCCTGATGCCCAATCCTGATTTTGTCCACCAAAATGATTATGAATTGAGTATCTTTGAAGTATAGACAGATGTAAATCCAGGGGTAAAAGCAATTTACTTGGAACACAAAAGTTGCTGGATGGTGAAATAAAAAGGGATGAGCTTACAGTAATAGTACAGAACAGTAATCTCCACTTAACACTCCAGTCAGCCTAAGTAACCAGTACAGATTGTGATGTGAAATGAGAATTTGTCAAAATAATTTCCGCCCTCTAACATCCTATTTGGTAGCAGGAACAGCAAAAATAAAAAAAAGGCCTATGATCTTATTTTACAAGCCTGTGTACAAGGATAAAACCAGGGGGTTGGTTTATACATACACACACACACACATATATATATATATATATATATATATATATATATATATATATATATATAT
>JARFNW010141475.1:0-10320 GCA_031763155.1 Dirona albolineata | reverse complement strand
AGTAGTAGTAGTAGTAGTAGTAGTAGTAGTAGTAGTAGTAGTAGTAGTAGTAGTAGGAGTAGTAGTAGTAGTAGTAGCAGCATCAGTAGCAGTAGCAGTAGTAGTAGTAGTAGTAGTAGTAGTAGTAGTAGTAGTAGTAGTAGCAGTTGTAGTTGTTGTTGTTGTTGTAGTTGTAGTAGTAGTATTAGCAGCAGCAGCACCACCACCACCACCACCACCAGTTTTACTAGATATGCAAATTAAGCTCTTTTTTATTTTTTGCGTTGTAACATTCAGTTAAGCTAGTTACTATTATAGTGTGACTCTTAGGTTCCATTTGTCATTGCCTTTGACGGCATCAGCACTTATCTCACCGAATCTACCACCAGATTCTTCAACATCATCATTATCATCATCTAACATCACTAACATTGTCATTACCACTATCAAAATCATTGCCACCATCAGCTGTAGCAACAGAATTTTAATTATCATCATCATCATCATCATCATCATCATCATCATCATCATCATCATCGTGGCACCGGTGGCTGGGCTCAAGGTTGTAAAACCTTATACTCGAACCCTGGCACTGCTTAGTCCTTTTGTTATTAGGCTTTGGAAAGACTCATTACACACTGTTTCCTCATTTGGCTCAGGTGTGAGTACCCAGCTAGAGGCACAGAATGATATTGTCAGTATGTTAGTATGATGCTCCTTACAGGAGAACTTGGTGGTCCCAAGGAAGTTGAGGACTGGGGACTGTAATGATGTCAAGTATGTGAGTGTGAGCTCATACTAGTATGGTCGGTGATACAGACTATTAAATAATCTTTTAAACAATCTTTTGTCATCATCATCATCATCATCATCATCATCATCATCTTCATCGTCATCATCATCCATCTGCCTCATTCTCATAATAAATATCAGATGAGCAAGTATGAAAACCAAACAGGGCCGCCTTATCTTTTGGAAAACGTAGGTGGATTGGTCAAATTTGATCGCGGACAGGGCTTGGCTAGAATGCCCCTATTTAATTAAGTCTGGTGTTCTCCTCCCAGTACAAACTATTGCCATTTTAAAGCTGACAAAATATGTGTACCTGTACTTATTAAAAAATTAATGTTAAAGCCGATTTGTGATCAATGACTGTTTGGGGAGTGGTCAAATTTTAGACAGCACAAACAGTCTTACTACAACACACAATATTCTTTGGCTGATAATATCATGATAGACTATATGCGACAGACTACTTTTAAAAAGACCGTGCAGTCATTTCATGACAAAATGTAATCTAGAACACCATTTCGTACCATGACAATTATGTTAGAGAAACAAACAAGATCACCTGTCCTTACTGATTGTAATAGAAGCCTTCAGGAGATAATGGAATGAATTGGGACACTTCTTATGCTCCAGCACTCAGGTTTAACTTGACTTGATGCATCTATGAAACTTTTGTTTTTCATTGCTACAACCTATTTAATTAGGTGGAAGCAGTGAATTTCACTTTTCAAATTTTCTACGGCAGCAGTCATAAGTAGGGGGATCTTTACAATTTTGTAATTGCCGGGTGTTCTTATACAAGCCAAACTTAGATGCAGGACAGTCTGTTATCGGCCCATCTAAGAAGATTAGTGTTCCGACTTCATCATACTTAATAATTATATCTGTCCACTGAATCCGTTTATATAGGTAAACACTGTGTCTCTGGCATGGTTCAAACTCAGGACCTTCTTAATTGCTAACAGAATACAAATTCATGACGCAACTGCATCTCTGAGTGGGACTCAAAACGAGAGTCAGGTTAGTAACCACTCCAGCTTATAAATAACAAATCAATCCTGTATAAGACTGAAAGAAAGTATAGGACAACTAGAGGTCCATAGCATTCACCATAAGTAGCAACTCGAGTCACAAATGATTAAGCCTACTACAAGTTTTTATAATTTGTATACTTTTATTCAATGAAAAACAATATATAAAAACTAAAATTTCATTGTATACAGTTATTTTTTTTAATGGAAGCAGGTGCAGTTTTAATATAAAGCCAATACAATTATAATGGATTGACGATTTCAGCAGAAAAAGCTGAGCAAATTGTGCGAATACGCATTTACTCTGAGATTGTCACATGAAGAAAGAGAATTCAAAGTTTTAAAAAATTACAAAAGCTGAATGCAAAAATGACAGAATATAAAGTATGATATATTCATGACAACAAATGAGCTGTTATGTAAAAGGAATTTAAAAAAGACAATGGTGCAGCCCTCATTACTTTATGATGTATTCATATACTTGGATCAATGAATGAACAAGGCATCATGGCATTCTAAATCTCAAAGGGATCTTTTTAAAAGGACATTTATTATGTAACATATGATAATAGATAAGCTTTGAAATGGATTTTAAGCTGTTCCATGAAGCTTATATAGGAGAAACATAGAGTATTACATGACCTTAGATATACACTGTATAAAAAATTCATATTAATGCTGTATATTTCATCATCATCATCATCATCATCATCATCATCATCGTAATCATCGTCATCATCCTCTTCCCCTTCGTTGTCACTATCATCATTATCATTATTATCATCATTATCATTACTTTGTTATTACATATTTTGAATTTTTCAACATGCATGCCTGCCTTATACTTATAGTCAAATTTTTGAAAGCTCTAAAGTAATAATGAGACTCACACATGTGTAAAATCTGAGCGTAACTTTTAGCGGTAAATTATGTCATGGTTTAAAGAAAACAAATAAAATAAATTTTTCTGTGTATTTTGATTCAACAGAATGGAATGCCTCAGGAATTTTCTGAAAATCGCATATAAACAATATCACAGATTAAATATACATCTGACTACTCTTACGATGAACTCTGATACTGATAAGGCAATTTACTGATAACATTACCCTTTTTGGAACCCTGTCTTCTTTTCACAAATGTATGTTTACAACAATTGAAATGAACTTGTGATAAGTCGTCTTTCATTATTTATCCTCAAGGCACTATCTCATACTTGTCTACAGTGTAATGTCATATATATATATATATGTCATTAGAAATGTGTATAATTAGAAATTATAATCTTGATCAACTTTCAAAAACTATACAATTAGAGCATTGAGAGTAGTCTATTAACAAGTAACGTGATTTTTGATGAAATCTTAATGACAGCATCTTGTATGAAATCTTGCAATCCATTGATGTTTCAATCCAAAAATTCAGGGACGTCCATTTTGGAGTCAACACAAAAGCTGTTTCTTATCTCTTTGGCCTTCTCTGGCCTACTTCATACAAAGAGGAACTTTAGCGTCAGGAACAACAATGAATCCAAAGGATAGAGCAGGGAATGCAATATCTCCTTTGTGCGATTTTGGTTTCAAAGGAGGCAAAGATGATCCTGACATCATGAGGATTTCTCCATTTAGTTTGACATACCTGGAATGAAAAAAGATATCAAGAGAGAATTTAGTCCAAAAATGTTTACCCAAAAAGTAAAAAACGTTTCGTTGGTCCTATTACTTTTAAATCTATGCAATATAATAATGTAATAACATTAATCGGAAATAGCATTGTTCGAGGCACAGTTCATTATTTTAGTCCAGCTCTTATCAATCCATTACTCCATCTAACTGTCGCTAAGATTGAAGCAATAGTCTAGCTCCATATTCTATATATTCTGAATTCACCGATTTTTTAAAAGTAGCTGAGAGGAAGGTCTCAAAGTTGTAATAGTAAAGGCATAAAACACTCAAGAAGGGTTATGACATCTATTCATTTTATATCTACATTCAAATTTGAAGGATGTGAGGGCTTGATAAGTTCAAAAGAAATGCCTGACCTTGACCTTAGTTCAATCGATTAAATCAAAAGGCTGCAATGCAATTTTACCTGCGAGGATCAAACCCTTTTTTTTCTCACTCTTGCTTTGGTCAATAGGCAAATACATTTATTTGGATTTTTCTGAAGTCGTTCTAATACGAATAGAAACAATGTTAAAATAGGTGTTTACTGACTAATGTTCACCAATAGTAAATAGAGACACCTTTATTTTTTTTCAGTGCTTCACAAATTATAGCACGGTAAAGATGCAGAGGAAAAAAAAATCTTCTGTCTTGTCTAATTAGATTAATCTGTACGTTTTAATGTAACTAGAAGTGCTAAGCGCCTCTGAGCATCGTTAGATGGATTTAGGCGCTATATAAATGTTTATTATTATTATTATTATTATTATTATTATTATTATTATTATTATTATTATTATTATTATTATTATTAGTTTTACAATAGAAAAGACATTGGTATAGGCTATTGCCCTTGAGGGCCTGGACGCTTTAACATATCTGTATTTGGAAAGTGCAATGTGCCAGATATATACAAGGGCCCAAAGCAGAGGCCCACCGCCCGATTAGGCAACATTTGAAAAAAAGTAAGCACCAATAGCAAGTAGGCACTATTTATATCATGAAAGAAAAATATCATATTTTTCAAGATATCTCAACTTTAGAAACCTTTTTTAAAAAATCGAAAATAACTTGACTATAGACAGTGAAAAACACAAGATCCCTTTGTCTCATTTCTTTCACTCAACCCAAAAATTCAAGCCTAATCAACTGATGCCCCTCATGCTAAACCTGCCCCACACGATAATGATACAATTAGCACATAATCCTGAAGCCAGCCCCTGGGTAAATAGTTTCTTGGTAGCTTGTTCCCTTGAAAAGAAAAACAATAGAATACTCCTACCCTACTCAGTCAAAATGTTACACGAAATATCAAATATATATAATATTGTGGCAATAACATTAAGTCTTGGGCATCACCATTGACCAATTTGAGGATTCCTGACTGGGACTTACCTGGATTTCAAACCAAGCGAATCCCCAGGAGTAAGAATGTACAGGTCAACGTGTGAAGCTGGGAACTGGCCCAAGCTGACAGTAGCTGATTCGTTTTTGGTATTTAAGATGGCCAGTGTTATGGCCCCTTTTATATATTGCCTGGAAAGATAAACATTTATAAAACATCAAAACTAATGCGAGTATTGTCATTGTCATCATTATCATATCATGTCATACCGTACTGCTGCAGCTGCAGCTGCTGCTACTGCTACTGCTACTACTACTACTACCACTACCACTACCACCACCACCACCACCAATGCCGCTGCCACCACCACCATCATCATCATCATCATTATATTTATTAACAAAAACAAGATACAACCAACATACCCATTATTATCAATATTACATATAATATTATATATAATTTGAATTATCGTGTGATGCATTGAATTTGTGAGTTCCAGCTTATTACCAGTAACATTTTTCTATATGACTGTTATTCTTTTCAGGGTTTTTTTAAATAATCCATTTTGAGTCACTATAGATATTACACTGGTCATAGAAACATTATCTTGTTATAATAATCTTCTGCATCAAAGTTATTAGAGAATTGTCACTGAACTTACTGATTGATTGAATGTTAAAAGAGATTGAAATAAAGAAAGATTTGCAGCTGCTACATTCAAAATGGGAGGAGGGGAAATATTACTACACTCGAGAAAATCTAATTCTGAATTGTAAAACTTTTTTAGTATGGAATATCCATATATTTCTCATTTGCGTGCATATATATTATGTAGGATATCGTTTGGGTTATTCTATTGCATCGTTGTACTCATTTTTAACATGCTGTGGCAATGGTGTATATCATTATTAATATTGACAATAGCTAATGTTGAAGGTTTTGTGAGCAGTGCTCTCTCATTTATAAATCAAGGCCTGGAAGACAGTGGTGAAATATTGAATATTTACCCAGAATTACGAGTACAATGTGCATAAATCCTTAAGTATTTCATGCTTGGCTGGACAGTGACATTGAATACTGGTCCCTCTATCAAACGCTTGTGCAGGAGAGAAAGAAAATAGTCCTGTAAAGGGGAGAAGGGCAAAAATCAATTCATTAGTTATTTGAAAAACAATTAATACTGTCATAGAACAAAAAAAAAACCCCCCAAAAAACTGAACCTCTGGCAGGATTCAAACCTGGCAAAGCAGTCACTTGAAATATGTGTGCTACTTGAGAGCAGAGAAGTTAATAGGATAATAAGATATGACTGTTGATATAAAACGATGGCCTTCAAGTCTGTGACCCCATGTATTATGTTCAGGCTCACATATTAAACATCGTTTATTCCCCACGAGGCTGTGTTATTCAAAATCCTTCTCAACTCCCATGAGAGGCATGCAGTAGAGCAGTCTGTTTGACATGTCATCCTGACACATTCATAATACCTATCTCTGCCTGTAGCTGGGTACTCATTCACACTCGAGTCGGGTGAGGAAAAGTGTGTAAAGAGTCTTTCCAAAGGACGGGATTCAAACTCAGGATGTCTCAAACTCGAGTCAAGCGGCCTAACCACTCGGCCTCTGATGCCACGGGTATACATGAAGGTGTGGAATAAAGGCTGGGGAAATCGTTCGTCTATATAAGGCTATGGGAAGGCTAGACATGACTGATCAGACTTTTTGGCAAATATGAAAATTGATCAAACTTAGGGGTCTAATAATAGACTAAATCACTTGTATCAAATGTTAAGGACGATAATAAATTTAGAGTAAATCATTCATATGTGAGTATGAGCTTACCGGATTGGGATCCATGTTTTTACCAGACACAAGGGAATAACTTCCACCAAAGAAAGTCTGTCGGAACACTTTTGTCACGCCATGTTTGGCAGCCAATCCCAGTTTATCCAACCAACTAAAATCAATAAACATATCAAATGCATCATGATCTGTTATTATCAAATATGTGAGCAATCATAATTTTCTGACACATTTTTTTTGCAATATACACACAAGTGCTAACAAAGTTTCACTTGTATATGTTGAACAGATTACCAACACTTCAATGATTCAAATGGGGAATCGTGGATCATTTTTAAATCACCTGCAATGGTTCACCCAAGTTGAACAGGATGCTTAAATATTTCACGGAGACGAATTACGCTAACCCTGTGTGATGCCTTCCAGCACTTCCGAACACTTGTGTAATTTTTGCAACAAATCCAGAATCATCGCCATTATAAACAAACAAAAGACAATTGTCTAAACATTATATTGATTCCAATCCATATATCCATCTGAAGATTTTATTCAGTACTAGCTAGCATTGTTTTCTATGTTGAGTTTGCTTGTTTTTTTAAAGTATATTCAATCAATCTGCTCTCATTATGGCACACAATAGGACAAGATTATTAGATGGGTTTTCCCACCAACTTGACCTTGCTATTCGGGAAGTACCGAAATAAAATCATGAGATTCCTTATTCACCATTGGAAAGTTGTTTGTCACGGTACTTTTAACTCACAATAGAACGACCTCGGGGAAATGGAAAACCCAAGCAAATGGTTTTGACTTATTGAGTTTTATACGTACAACAATATGAAAGAAGGATGAACAATTTCTCTGTATCTGTAAATAGTTTCTCTAATTTGTTTTCCTTCTGAGCCATAACACACACACACACATACAAAAAGATGAAATTCTTTTTGTTCATTAATGCTTCGTATCACAAGACCTAAGTGATCACATTCAAATTCCAATACTTTATTACCAGTTCAGCCTCAAGACAGTTAAATTTTTTATTGAGATCAATCTAGGCTGTTAGAAAACATAAATGAACTTATTTGAATTCAAATTCTTGAACGCTTCGATAAAGCAGATCTCTAGTAAAAAGAATTATCACAATGTTGTTTCCAGTATTATAACATGACATTGTTAACTTCAAAATTGTGAGGCGTCTCGTTTTGGTCACTGAGGAAATTATATTTTAATGCATGAAGAAAACTGATAACAGTGAAAGAGCAACACATACTATATCACTCGAGATGAAATATGGTTTATCAAATAAAGTTCAATTTTTAAGCAGAAAATGAATACAATTTTGATGCCAAAAAATATGTAATCATTTTACAGTTTATGCTCCCAACAACCTTTATCAGAGTCTAGCGCAAATATTTGCCTTCAAAGGCCTGTGACAGACTTGTGACAGATCTTAAGGGACACAAATAATTTACAATATCAACAGTTCATCTCAATATTTTGATCCAAAACTCACAGAAAGCCAGCCACATATCTGTCTGACAGACCTGGAGCACCCCCACCATAGCAAGATGACGTTTCTGTGAGTCGAATAGGACTACCTCCAGAAAGTTTGTGACCTTCTTCAAATTCTAATTTCAAAGAATCCAACACAGAAATATCATAAAAATCATTGACTTTTGCTGTTCGCCCATTCAAGTAGTAACTGAAAAGAAAGGAAATGAAATTCATTAGAACCAATAATACATCATTACTCTACAGTGCATTTGATACCTGTGAAAAACTGTTCCAAGGCATTTTACTTTTCAAACTTTCTTAACAAATATTATTCTATATCATATTTATGTTTAGGAATGTCAGCTTTTTCCTTTATCTCATCAAACTTTAAGATTTCAAGCTATTTAGGAAAATCAAAAATGTAACTGTTTAAATAATACAATAATAATAATAAAATGTTTTTAAATCAGCATATACAAATGTTGCATTAACAGTGACAAGACGTATTTCAAGGCCTGTCTGATGTTGTAAGGAACTTAATTTATTTTCTTAATTGAGGGTGTAAAGCCATGATCAATAAAATAAAGAGCTTCCAAGGTAGAGCAAAGAAGATATGGAGGGAGATAATATCTAAAAATATAGAAAGGAGAGAATGAGAAATTAAATTGGATGATAATATAAAGAAAAGGAATTATGATAAAAATTTATAGAGCAAACGTATTTATGAAAATGGGGCCTGACATTAAAAGTAGGTACTTTTTAGGTTTTTGACAAGTAAAGATAGAAAGAAGGTTCTCGCATACTCAAACTGCTCCCCGGATGATCAACTTCAACAACGTAGACTAAAGAGTAAATGTGACGTAGACTAAAGAGTAAATGTGATACTGTGATCCTTCCTATCACTTACTGATGTAGTGAAATTTCATTCACGACTCGACCACCTCCAGCACTGACAAAACTAAATGAAAGAGCAAAAATTATAAAATGTTTTTATCAGCAAAATATATAATTCCAAATAAGTTTTAAATATCAATGAATTTAATCCCATTTTAAATAAAAATATTAAAAGTAAAAGATAGTTATTAAAAAATCTAACAATCTTAATATCAATTGGTGCATTCTTAAATACCACTATCCAGTTTTGAACAAAATATGACATGGTTAAAGTTAAAGCAATAACAAATTAAAAGAGATCCCAGTCCGCACCACAACCCTAATTAGATAACTCTATAAGTATAAGTAAGAGCACACTCACTCCTGTAGATAATTTCTTGACGAAGAATGTCTATTTAAGTTAGTTACATCAGGGCCATAGAGGTTGTTACTCATATATTGAGGATACTCGAACAGAATGTTTCTCAGAATGTCAAAGTCTTTAACGAGGGTAGCAGCTGAAATACTAAAGTTGAAGTTGTGCCGGAAAGAATTTGGCTCTGTAATGGAAACATGGGAAAAGAACATAAATTCCTCGGTTTTCTCACAATATGAATGGATTGGAAGTCACAAAGAAAACAAAATCAGGCAAACAAACAAGTTCAAATGGTCTCTATAAGATGACAGATGCTTCCCCTTTATACTTATGCCAAAATATGTCAAGTACAAGGTGACCACAAATTATCTTTTTTTTTAAACTTCAAATAATGTAAATAAAATCTAAAAAGTTAAGAAAAAGGAGGTAAATAGTATGACCATGAATTTAGGAAAATGGTGAGTACATTTACCACTTGCTTGACAATTTGCGATTTCCCATACTCTGGAAATTGATGATTTGAAAGGTAAAAATCAAAGCTCATATTGACCAAATTATGATGTGGTCATGTTTCAGTAGAAATGGTGGCCTTTGGAATATTGACAGAACGTTTTAAAATCCCCCTAATGGTCATATCAAAGCATTAGTGAACATTATCTAAACAACCAAGTTTCATAATTTTACGTGTGTCAATATCTTTTAAAAGAATTTTGAGATACCCTGTAACTGTAATTTGTCTTGTGCCCAATGACTAAGTTGGTTTGAATTTTCAGATACCCTGTAACTGTAATTTGTCTTGTGCCCAATGACTAAGTTGGTTTGAATTTTCAGATACCCTGTAACTGTAATTTGTCTTGTGCCCAATGACTAAGTTGGTTTGAATTTTCAGATACCCTGTAACTGTAATTTGTCTTGTGCCCAATGACTAAGTTGGTTTGAATTTTCAGATACCCTGTAACTGTAA
>JARFNW010141464.1:0-10320 GCA_031763155.1 Dirona albolineata | reverse complement strand
ATATATAATATAAGATAATATGATATAAGGTAATATACTTTACTAACCCCAAGAGGGAGACTATAATATTGTTATCATCACACTACTTTCCTCTTACGTACTAGCAGAGTATATATATATATATGGGGGTGGGGTGGGAGTGGTACAAACACACCAAATCATAACGTTCGGAATGAGTACGGATTATAATTCCATGAAATGAAGGAGAAATTGTCAGAGTATGCTATATTATTCTCTCCACCGAGTTTGCGCCGCAAAGGAACGAATAGTCATTCCATAATGTCTTATGTAGGATTAAATGCTTTAAATGCCTTTACGTTTTATCACGACCTTGATAATATACCAACAATAAGATATTAAATGTCATAGTCGACATTATTGGATGTCGTAAACTGGAACATCAATCATAAACATGTCTGAAAATAAAACCCATTAAAAAAAATAAAAATAAAAATAGATATTCCGTTAAGCCAATACGTGTCATATTCCACAAACTCGTCAAGAATGACATCTCAGGGCCATAATAACAAAGGAAAAGAATAGTATAGAAAGGGTCATCATCGCAGAGTGAGTTTATGGTATAATAACAGAGTCGACTCGCTGATTTCCCTGTGGGTACTGCATGGTTCATGACTGTCGGGTCAGGTGACATTCGGGAGCAATAACAACCATGAGGTCAAAATATATGGCACCAACCACACTGCAGGTGATTTGAGTTCGCGTTTGGCTTTATAATAAATGGTTTACCACGTGGGCAAAAAAATATAATAAATCAATAAATAAATAACTCGCATTACGTCTTATATTATGTTGCTGACGACACAGACGTCTGATGAATTATTTAGGTTTTTGTTTGTTGGTTTGTTTATTTGTTTGTTTTTTTGGTGTTTATTTGTTTGTTTGTTTTAGTGGGGGGGGGGGGGTATACCATAAGGCCATTGTGAATAAATTAGAAAACTTAACGTTTATATTTATTTTTGTATTCATATTCAATAAAACATGTTGATATTCGATGAAGTTGCCTGGCAACCTGTCCCAATCAATCGGAAGTCGGAATTTCAGCGAATGTAATTACGCGTGTGATGTAAAAGCTATATCATTTTTTGTATTACTTGAAGAACAAAACAGACAAAGGAAACAAAGAACAATACATGAAAGCCATTGTGAACAAATTAAAGGAATTTATACTCATATTCATATTCATATTCAGATAATTTATATATACTGTTTAATTAAATACTCTGTGACTAATAAAGTTGGTTAGGGACCAGTCCCGATGAGTCGGAAGTCGAAATTTCGGCGAATGTGACTACTCGTGTTGTATAAAAGTGAGGCGAAAAATAAATTAAGCTAGATCTAGTGTATGAAATTGTGTGCACTAGGATATTGGCATTTGAAGACGAACAATGTGTTTATATAATCTTACATTTTGTTCAGAAAAAGAAGAAGATTTGCTGCACTGTGCTCAAACTCGGAGTCCCTACATAAACTGTTAGTACATTTTGGCAAATCATTTTGCATTGAATTATACTCAAAACATGACATAAACCCATAACAATCATGTCATAATTTGAGTAAAGATCACTGCTATAAGATTGTACCAAAATGGTGATGACAGTTTACGTACGGTTTGCATACACGAACCCTGAACTGTTTCTTGTTGTAGAAATTCCAACATGCGACAGATTTGATCTGGTCATGAGACATTTCAACGGCGGCCTTAATGTTAAGGAAGTCGTGTTTGTTCCCCTACGTCATCGACATATCACTTATCGGGTGTTTGAAGTGGAAGAAGTGCTGGATGTTTGAATCTGAAGAGCTTGATGTTGAACCGAACTGTTTGTTTGGTATGACCTCACAGTGTTTCATTGAAGAGCTTGTCTAGACATCAACATAAATAGAGCTCGGGGTTTCCTGGGTTCGAGTCCTGAATCGGATATAATACCTATTCCCTTCTAGAATCACGTAGATTCATCGAATCTTATAATTGTATCGACATTAAGGTTGACTTTCCCGCTTTGGTATGATCCCATAGCGTTAATATGGAAATCTTAACATCTAAAAGTAGAATTATTTTTTTTTCATACTATGATCTCCTTGAACTTCACATAGCCTGTCGTTGTAGTTGTGAGAAGTGCTTGTTCACCATCCTATTCCCCACTGACAAGGTCATCAACAGTGGCCCACATAAATTGACCAGGTTGTTGTCGTCTGGTTATATTGGCCCTGATACAATACGACAATACATCGCGACCCCGTCCTCGGATGGAATTTTTTTTCAAGTGGTGTCGGGTACACATTGCACTGGGAGTGTTAAAGATGGCGGTGGTGCTGGTTACATTATCATGTTGTCGGGAGTGACATTTTTGCGATGAAGGCTGTTACGTAGATGTCGCAATTGTGGACGGCTCAGCGGTTCTATATAGTGGACCTGCCGCGCAAATGACGGGGGTTCGTTTCTGGCTTTCGGTGTTGCGTTTTTTCCTCGGGGAATAATTCACTCTTATTGCCTCCAATGCCGAGCTGCTCTGTGGCTAACCCTTGGGTTATTTCGGTCTTTTTCTTCGAAACCAACACTAAGGACAAAGTTGCATGTGAGCAAATGAAGGCAATTACATTTCATGTTTATCTATTTACATGTCAGCGTCCACAGTTGTTATTTCAAGTCAAGACATCGTGCGCGTCCAAAGTGAACGGTATAAAGTCGATGTGTGAAAGAGGCCGTACATATTGAAAGAGGGAAAGGTATATTTAAAACATTGGAACGTGTTAATACATTATACATACTCCTATGGCGGAAATTGCCATACCATATATGGTAGGATCTACATTATACCGTCACCCTCACAGTTGAAATAAATTCACCCACTCTCCCAGCATCGTAGATCGACCAAATTTAAACTCAGCTTCTTGGTATCGGGATTATTCCCTTTTGTTGACGAAATCACATTTCACGAAAACACGCATATAGCCCTGATGACGTAATTGTACGCAATGCGACCACCATGACCTAATTATGACTTCCTTGTCAGTAATTTATAAAACTTCTTGAAATGGTTTTGATAAATCTGACATCATGCTTAGAAATATTAATTATAAGTTAATGAAAAATAATAATGCTCCAATTTGCTTTTATAAGCACATCTGACAACTATTTCCTGGAGAGAATTTGGTTATAATAATAGTTGTATCTTCCAATTTTCCAAATAACTATTTGAGACAACAACCAAAAAACTACCTTCGGTTTAGCAAAAGGTCCCAAGCTACCCATACATCTGCAAAATACTTTTGAAATTCTGAGATCTGCAAATAAATCTGTGTGCGTGGGCAAAACTTCTATTGATACAAAGAAGTCTACTGGTCTCTCCTACGCTATTTGTATTAAAGAGCGATTGGGGTTGGGTCTAAAGTCTCCAGAACAAACAAAAAATGTTAACGGAAGGAGTGAAATAAAAAGAAATAGAAATAGGAAAATCGTCAAGAAGAAGAATAAATAAAGATCAATTATGAATTTAAAGACTTTTAATCCAGGGCTTGATTTATCCACCAATAGAAAGCTGAATATAGAGACACCAGGAAGGAAAGAGGGTGCAAAGGGAGGGGTTGGGCTGGAGGTTTGGGAAAGTGTATATATGTGAAGACATGACAGAAAGGTCAGTGGCCCATTGACAGCTCCGTTGGAAATGAAGGCCTATGTTCACATCTATATGTTGATGGATGTCGTTGGCTGGTGGATAAACATTCAGATGATTTATTTGACGTGTATTTAAATCTGATTGCTCCCCCTGGTCTTCCTCCCCATCTTCTCTCCTTACCCCCCCCCCTTTCCACCATCCCGAAAACTAACACTGATACTAATGCTGCAACTACTAATATTATTATTATTTCTACACCTATCTCTGATACAGCAACTGCTTATATTACTAGAAAAAAAATACTACTACTACAAATTACTACTAATATTACTACTGCTACCACAAACACCACCACCAATACTACTACTACTACTACTACTACTACTACTACTACTACTACTACTACTACTACTACTACTACTACTACTACTACTACCACCGCTACCACTACCACACCACTGCACTAACAATGATAGTGATGATGATAATACTAATACTAATAATAATAATACTACTAATAATAATATTAACAATAATAACAATAACAATAACAAGAATAAGAATAATAATAATAATAATAATAATAAGAAGAAGAAGAAGACGAAGAAGAAGAAATAACAATAATATTACCGGGGTAAGTCTTGCCAAAGGATTTTTATCCAACGTACCGAATCGAAAACAGATTATTATGGTAGTGACAAAGAAATATCATCATCTATCCTATTCCAGTTGGACGGGCAGGTAATGATGATGACGAGTCTATTACACAGACCCAATCCAAGTACGTACACCTTTCCCTGACCAAAGCGAACAGGTGACACTGCCCTAATGACTGCTGCGACTCAGACTTTAACTACTGCTACTGCTCATTTCTACTATTACTAATCCGCCAGAGGTAGTGAGTGGGCTGTTTTCTGTTTACGGCGAGGCGGAGTTGCCGTGGCATGGCAGGCATGGGTTCGATTCCCCCGGTCGACAAAAATCTTTTTTTCTATTTTTTGTTGTTCTTCTTGTCTCTCACTGGCACTGTTACATTATCCCACTGTCATTCTGTCTACTAGACCGTCAGTGCCCGCTCCCTCTTCATTTATTTTCATACTATTTCTATACAATCATTGTTATTCTCCTCATCGTCGTTTTATTATTATATAATTATCATTATCATTATCATTATCATCATCACAATCTGATCACTATCGCTGTCATTATTACTATTATTATCATAGCAATATCATCATCATGATTATTACGACTACAACTATCATTAGTATTATCAATATCCTTATCAATATCATCGTTATCAACTTTTTTTAAAAATATATCAATATCAATATCATTATTATTGCCATTATTACTATCATCATCACCATTATTATTATCATCATCATCATCACCATCACCATCATCATCATCATCATCATCATCATCATCATCATCATCATCATCATCATCATCATCATTATTATTATATATTACTATCATTATTGGAAAGAAAGGAGGAGAACCGAACACAAATTTGAAAACAGTGCTAGGAAAATCAAAAAAAATCATAAAATGACAAAGACAGGTTTGCCATCACTTTCATATTTCCTCAGATTTCAAATAAAGAGTGGGGGTGGGGAGAGGGGCTAAAAGATTTAGATTTTAAATCTATTGAATGTTGTTCCCGCAGCTTGCCCAAGCTAATCCGATGGCGTCGAAAAAGAAGAAGAAAAGGGATGAAATTGAGTGTTCAGCTTTCATTTCATGCCTGATTTTTAATACGCGATTCGGTCACCCGCCCGTCCATCGTAATACACACACACACACACACACACACACACACACACACACACACACACACACACACACACACACACACAAAACAAACACACACACCGTTATTGATTCATGTCCAGTTGTCTTTTAACTCTTTGCTTGAATAAAAACAAAAACAAAACAAAACAACGACATAAAATAAAATGAGTACCCGCATGAAATATTAATCAAGCCCGATGAGGTCAAGAAACAGGAGCAGCCATCCTGAAATAATCAGATCTTTCACCGAGGCCCACAACTCGTGCACGCGGACCACACACTCTCAAGACACGAACCAATCCAAAACTCATACACAAACGGACCACAACTCGATAAGTTCGTGCACGTACATTAGGGTCCATGTTATGTACTTTAAACATTAATATATAATATATGTATCTACTTTGTACCTTGTTTGTTATCTGTTCCCTTTAGTACTGCGATTAAACAGTGTAGGGACCAGCTCTGTGTTTGGCCGAGAAAAGTGTTCAAGGCAGAAGGCATCAATGCGCAGACCCAGGTAAAACAAAATCCAGGTTAAGTGCAAGCCTGTGCCCCACTAGTAAACATGGCCTGATACAGAGCTGGAAAATCTATGGATCAAGATTTTTAAGGCAAGCAGAGAATCAGCCCACTGTGCCACAACATAACCTGTTTATAGTAATTCTCAACCTGTACACATGTCTTATCAGTTAACACAGCGCCCGTGTATACGGTGTATACGGCCCCAGCACCGAGTGAGAATAACATGTACCAGAGTCCAGTCCTCTGATCCTGGTGATGAGAGATCTGGCGTCTTGGAGCCCCTGAATCAGACACAGGTGGAACTCAGTGGTCCACTGGACGGCAAGGTGTTGGAGAATGTGGACCCGACATTCCTGGGGATGAAATGGATAGAACTGGTGGTGGTGGTGGTGGTGATAATAATGACAATAAATGTTATGTTGATGATGATGACGAAGGTGATGATGAAAACGATCATGTTGACAAAGATAATGTTGATGATGATGATAATGATGAAGATAATGATGATGGCAATGGTGATAATGACAATAAATGTGATGTTGATGATGATGATGAGAACGAAGGTAATGATGAAAATGATGAAGAAGATCATGTTGACAAAGATAATGTTGATGAAGATGATGATGATGATAATGATGAAGATAATGATGATGAAGATGATTATGATGATAATGATGAAGATAATGATGAAGAAGATGATGATGATGACGATGATGATGATGATGATGAAGATGATGATGATGATGATGATGAAGATAATGATGATGAAGATGATTATGATGATGATAACCATGACGATGATATCATTTTTCATCTGTCATTTCCTGACCTTGTTGGCGGGGACATATTTGAGTTTGACTTGGTGGACATACAGGACAGGTTGGTGGATCTCACTGGAACGGGTCAGTCTGAAGTAAGGCTGGGGATTCAGGTAGGATAAGGTGAGATGAGATAATATAATATGATGAGATAGGATTCATTTTACCTCCTCCAACATCTAAATTTGGATCAAACATTGAAAACATGTCCATCTCAAATGACAAGCGCCTACAGGGTGTTTCAATACCTTAGACCCACCCCCTAGCTTGCCAACTTAGAATAGACAGAACAAAACAAATGGAATAGATTTCAACAGTGATTATTTCTAATCTCAAATTAAAAATTTTGTACATCTATTTCAATATTTAATGTGTCTACCACCCGCTTTTCTAACAGCATCCAGACGAAAGAAATCCACTTTTTGTGTTGTTAGCAGAACTTGCGTACTAAGGTATCAAAACACCCTGTACTGTGTGTGTGGCATTATCATATTAACATGTATAAGTAGCTGATTAACTCAGAAGCGGTCAGATTTTGTCGGCAAGGTGGTGGGTGCTGTGGCAGGTATGGGTTCAATCCCCTCTTTAGACAATCTTTTTTTCTGTTGCTTGTTTATTGCCCCTTTCAGGCACTGTACAGAATGTTCCTACTATTATTGACATTAATAATAATAATAAATGGCATTTAAATAGCGCTTATCTACGATCATCATCATGCTCTAAGCGCTTTACAGTAGCACATTTACCCCGGGTAAGCAATGAAACACTCAACACGTAATACGCCACATGCTGCCTGTTAGGCGCGAATACAATTTTTGGACAAGGACAAACGCTGCTTACAACATTAACATGTTATACTATATCAAAGACCCATAACTGCTGGCCTTAACAATTTTTTGTTGCAGATGGAACAGAAGGAACTTTCCTCTCTCACGGTTTCTCTGAAATAGCTGTTATTGAAGGACATAATAAAATAAAATTCCTTTTATTCATCCCAGAGGGAAATTTGTCTTTAGGGTCTATTCCGAGGGTAGACCCGAATAACCCAGGCATCAGCCCGAGTGCAGTGCCGCAAAGTGGGATCAAGGTCATGAGAAAAAACCCTCACCTGTTGTTGGTCTATGACAATGTAGTGTAGTTTGGACCCATCCACAGACAGAGACGTGTTGAAATAGCTGTGGTTGAACGACACACTGTCAACCCTTGTCATCACACTCACTGGTGGGGGGGGGGGGGGGGGGACAATGGACATTAGTTATATTAGACAATCTTTTAACTTTGCAGGTTATTTTAAACGAGGACATGTTATCGAAACACAAGCCTGCGAGTCCTTCTACCACATGGATAAGTACAGAATATCCTATGAAGTTGAAAAATAATTTCTATTACATCCCCACCAGCAACAAAAAACTATCAAGAGAATAAGTAAAATGAAATCAAAGGTAAAATTAAATTTTACTTCCAATATTGAACGCAGAAAGAAAAGATTTAAAATACTGTAGCAATAAGAATCCTGCCCCATGATATCAAATCCATCAGCCTAACTAGTCGGCCACCGACACCGAAATTAACCAGCATGATACGACATCCATCCTTACCTCCGATGCTGTTTGTGACGAACGTGTTGATGTTGGAAACGTCACATTTGATGACGGCCGACAATCTCCTGTCCCTGGACTCCCTGTCTCGTCCCTCACTCCTCGAAGGTGATGGCGACATCCGTGCAAGGTCATTCCAAGGCGCGCTGGTCACCACACTGCAGATAAATATGAGTGCAACGATTCGAATGGGACAAGATATTAACATTAATTTTTCCCACAATTTGACATGACCTCACTATTCAGGAGGAATAATAATGGGTGTATGTTATATTAAGGCTTCTGTAAATGACAATAAACAGTGAACAAACGTTTTGGGTTTCCCCTTTATCAATGGAAGAAAATAAAAATGAAAATAAAAAATAAGAAATAAAAAAAAATATTTTTATCCCAGGGGGAAATTTGTATTTTAGCGCTGCAACGTGGGATCAGGTCTGGAGAAAAATTCCAGGCCTTCCATCTGGATTTGAACCCGCAACCTCTCGAACCAAAGGCAAGAGACTTAACCACTGTGCCACTGACTCATACAAATGGGGGAGGGGAGGTAATCCTACCTTGAGGCCTCGGGTTGACTTCCTGGCCGAGTCTTTTGGATGGCCGCCGTCAGCTGACCAAGGGCGTGGTACAGAGAGGATGACCACTCCAGCTGAATGTTGTCCTTCATAATGTCCACTTTCAGCTCACTGTTGAATTTCTTCAACTGGGGTCGAATGGAATTCAATGAAAAGAAAAGAAACGAAGAGGGAGCGGGCACTTATAGTATTGTAGAAAGAAATATAGTGGGATAATGTAACAGTGCCAGTGAGAGGCAAGAACAGAAAATAGAAAAAAGATTTCCGTCGACCGGGGGGGATCGAACCCATGCCTGCAACCGCATCACCGCCTCGCCAAATGAAAAGAAATGAAATTCAAAAAGGAAGAAGATGACATCATAATAATAATAGATCGATGAATGGTATTTATATAACGCCTATTCATCATCATCATCATGCTTGAAGTGCTTGACAGTAGCACATAATTGGCCCTGGGGAAGGCAACGGAACACTCAACACTTACCACTCCATATGCAGCCTGTTAGACGCGAATACAACTATTTGAACAAGAACAGCGCTGCTTACAAAAGTTTGTTCTCCTATAAATAAATGTAGAGTAAAACGGTTTCAAAGATGTACAGTAAGCAACATATAAACGTTTCGGGTTTCCCCTTCATCAATAAAACCCAAAAAACATCTATGTATTGCTAACCGAATATCTTGAAGCCTTTGTACTCTAAACTGGTTTTATATTTTTGAGATACCTAGCTTTTTTAAATTCTATTTTTGGCACATTTCTTTTTTTAGTGTGAGTGTTCTGCTATAAGAGAAACACTTTCTTTTTTCTTTATCAGAATAACAGTATTATTTGGGGAGCTGATGGCGGAATAGACCCTAAAGACAATTGTCTCCCGCGGGTGGATAAAGGGAATTTATTTAGTAGGAAAATCTTACAGAGCCAGAAAGAGACAACACCCGACTGCCTCATCGACATCAGCAGTCCGGCTCCCTACTGAGCTATATATGAAATAATATGCCACTTTTTTATTCTGTTCTTCTCTATTGTCTCAATAAACTGGTGGGCGGGTAGCGAGCACTCAGTCGACAAAAACGTGGTGAGGCTGGTAGAAGCCAGGTAGAAGGTCAATAATGGGTGCATAACATATTAATTCTTCTGTAAATGACAATAAACAGTGCCCTAGCGTTTCGGGTCAGTACCTTCATCAGTAGTGTCCCCAAGTAGATGACCTGTCCCCAGTAGTGTTTCTTTCCCCCCATCTCCTGCAGGGGGAGTTTGACATCGGCCAGGCAACAGCTCACGTTCTGGACGTCCACCTCACAGCTAACGTTGTGTAGGCTGTACCAGTCCAGCTCTTGTAAGGCTTGAAAAACCGGGGGGGGGGGGGGGGGGGGG
>JARFNW010141453.1:0-10321 GCA_031763155.1 Dirona albolineata | reverse complement strand
ATGATAAAAGAAAATTTAACAAAGTATGCATATCTTTGTGATTACTTTCGGTGGGAACACATCTATCTGCTGTTGTAGTACGGTATAGTACACATAGTACAGTGGTAGCGTTCCTTTCATATTGAATTAAACTGGTTGTTCAATTTGCAATTTCCATAAGTAATCATCATACAATGTAAAAAAAATAAATACATCCAGTAGTGCTACACTTTGCCAGTAATTAGGAAGTAGTACATAGGTATTTCATTGTGTAATGCTAATTGTAGTTACTAGTTTTCAGTGAAACGTTTGTAGGCTCATTCTTTGCTATATCCAATTGTTATTATTTTTGTTATGCTCAGTGGGACCCTCCCACCCAAAATTCAATGAAATGTTTCAGGGCTCCACAACGTTAAGGAGACTTTACATACAACATGCAAAAAAATTGACAGAGATTTTTAACTCTCACAAATCCGACTCCTGATACTGATAATGTATTACCTTTTCCGTGTCTCAATTTTTCAAGATAGATGTGTGCAATTCTTTGTCTACTTTGAGCTTTCATAATGTTTTCACAACGCTGTATGACACGAAATTGACACTTAACACCTAGACCTACATAATATTGTAATGACATGAAAATCAAAGGTGTATAATTTACAATTGGCTTCAACTTCAAGTATATCAGTGTACAGAACAAATTTTCAAACATGTATATTCATATATATTCCCCAGGCCAGGTGCACCTTTGGTTGTCCTTTAGCAGATATGGTGGACTCGTCATAATTCATATCACACGGAAGGTCAGGGGTCAAGGACAACCAAAGGTCCACCTGTGGAATGTACATTTAAAAAAAAAATTGTCCTCTTATTTTCGAGTACTGTAGCCTCATCATGTTTTTATAATGACTTGAAATTTTCTTCCATGGAGATACATTCACACTTGAATGTCAATTTTTAATCAAGCAATTTGAGGATTGATGTATAATTTATTGACTAAAGCCCCTTTCGGCTCATTTGCTTTGGATCTAATAAATCTATCACTATCACCATAACACCAATGATCAGTACAAACACTTTACCGATATTGAATACGTCTGAAACTTACAAATTATGACAGGGACATGTCTTTTTCAAATATAGAAAATGACGATTGTTCTATTTGAAAAGATGCACAAAAAGTAAATGTCCCCCCAAGTCTAAGAAGACGGAGGTATAAAAAAGGACCAAGGTGTTTTTGCTAGCTATTAATAAAATTTTTAAGTACTTGAGTAGTTGGTGGATGTTTTTGCAAGTACTTGAGTTGTAAAACGTACAACTCGTACACCTATACCATCCATCTTGTCGTCATATCTCATTCCACTGTATCATATATATATGTATATATATATATATATGTGTTATCTTTCATCCAAAATAAATGAATAAATCCTCAACGAAACAAGCTCTCGATAAAGCAGGGTAAGATCTACTACTTGGACCACAAGCATGTTGGAACCGTACACAAATCCATCCAATTTGTTTGGAATTGGAACACACCAAGCTGTTTTGTTTTGTTTTTCTACTTTTATATTGTTTTACAATTGATGCCATAAATCCTCTTAAATTTTGTAAACGTTTTGTTTGACCACGGTGCCCCAATTCGTTTCATGTGAACAATTTTGTATTTGTAGACTTCAATTTTGTTACGATAAAATGCATAGATAGTCTAATAATTATTATAATACGTGAGAGGTGCTGACCAATGGGAACACGAGCGGAGTGACTACAACTACAATTTCAGAAATTGAGTAATAATACTATGTGGGAAAGACGATTTTAAAAAATCACTTGAGTATAAATTAAATGATTGATCCCCCCACCCCCTTTAAATAATGAGACTCTACCTCTCGAACTGAAAGCAATTTACTCAGATCTTATTACTGACTTCATATGGCTGCCTGCGTTTCGCAATGCCCTGGGTTATGCATGTTTTACCTATTTGAATAAATTGGATATCCCTAGTGTAGAGGAGATCCAGTTCTTTGAAATGGTGGACAATTCCAAGATTCTCTCTTTGTATCTTTACCAAATACCTTTCAGGTTACCAAGGTTCTAACTGTAAAATATAATAACTTGTGTTTGTTTTGGTCAGCGCTTGTCACATATTTTACTATTGATTTGGACAAGATGACGATGAATGATAATAATAATAACACTAAAACTAAAAGATGACGTTCCTTTCTACGTGTTATACATGATATATTTGGACATTCCTACCGACTGATTTAAGAAAAGAATCTGTGATATTAATATTATAATAAGTTTATCCCTTGTAAAAAAAAATTAACCTGTACTTTACCTGTACTTTACCTGTACTGTAATTTGTCTAATTTTACTTACTGTACTGTATTTTAAAAATTATTTCTTATTCCTGTTTTAAAATATTGTTAGATGTACTTATAATGCGCCTTTATGCTTTCACTCTGCTTATTAAAAATATTTCCTAGACGTGCTTGGTTTTCTTAAGTCATTTACGTTTTTTTTTATATCAGCCACACAGTTTCCCTAAAATATAATTAAGATTACTACATATTGCCTTGGTATGACCTTTTAAAATTGCAAAACAGCATTTGCTAAATTTCAACTGTCACAAAAATAGTTTGATTGTAAATCAGTTTTATTGATTGAGATGATAAAAATCTGTTCTTAATCCTGATGCACGTTATTTTCAAAGCCATCCACGGTGGACTTAGGTGAATGTGGTACTCTGTGTATCCTTCAAGGTTCGTTAGACATAGTGGGATGATCACCCACTCCTCTTCAATTCTTGATCCTTGCAGCTCGGCCTTGTTTAGTCTTGGACATGTGATATTCTGTGTCGTGTCCTTCAAGGTTTACTCTGGACTTGCCCAGCAGTTGGGATACCTACTTGTGGATTTTATTTCATTCAATTGTTTGTGTTCTTTGTCTCAGAAGTCTCCTATCAGATACAGATGATAAATTGAGAAGTCTCGCTTGATTGTTATCAGCATCGTCCTTGTCTAAGAATTGTATTGGTGCCTATCAGTATCAGGCAGCGTGTGGGATACCTACTTGTGGATTTGGTCTTTCGGGGAGAGATCTGAGTTTGGATGTGATTGCTGTGTTAAAGGTTTATGATGCCTATCTGCAGTCAATTGTTAAGGAAATAATATATTATGGTGTGCCAAGGAGATCATCATTAAATGAATGGCCTTTATATAACTACACTTATCATTGATTGTCACCGTGCTGTAAGCGCTTTACGGTAGCACATTTACCCTGGGAAAGCAACAGAACACTCAATACTTAATACGCCACACGCTGCATGATAGGCACGAATACAATTTTGGACAAGGGTGACGCTGCTTACAATTGAGGAGACCTCCGAATTTTACATCCGTCTCCCAGATGTCGTAAGCAGGACTACGTGTCTTACCTAAGGACACACAAACGCTATATTAAGTTGGAGGTGTGGGTCCAGGAGAAGGGAGAAGCTTGTCTGGACACCGGGTTGGATCATTCTTGGTCTGGCTACTCGTCTTCAGCTGTTCCAGCAGGATGGGACCTAAACTGGTAGCACCTTCAGAGTCATGGCAGCGCACAAGCCCCTGCACGGCGGCAAGGTGATGATCCTTAAGGCAGGGGAATAATTTCAAAGCTGGGTTGACGACATTAATTTGGAGCTGTAGCCATACGCTACTACTACACAAATGCTAAACAAATGATCACTACATTACATAGATAATCCTCAATTGTCTGGTCAAGCATCACACACCAGATCACAGAGGCAAAATAATTTGACAAAATGCTGTCTTCATAAAAATATATGAAATTTAATTAGTTAACATTTTTTGAGAAATGAAGTGCCAAACAAAATGAAAAAAAATTAAACAATGCAAAACATGTACTCAGTGCTCAGGAGGAAAAATTAAAATACTACAACAGAAGTAATTAAATAATTGGCATTTCTAAAGGGCTTTCCATGTTGGAACATCTAAAAACAACAACAAAAATAAACAAAACAACAAAAATAGTCATAAATATCACAAACTTCATAACCATTTATTTTCTCTAATCAACATCATTCTCACAACTTAAAAAATTGTCTTCAAAATAACAGCGCACGCATCCTGACTGAGAGATTAATCACAAAATGTAGTAAGGCAACCTTTTCTCTTCAGTGGACAAAATGAAACAGGTGTTTAAAGCTAAGGGAGAAAGGATAGCAGACCAGCAACAAACTAACGCCATGAAATACCACTGTCATAACAAACTAGCTTGACCAATACCACTGTCATAACAAACTAGCGTGACCAATACCACTGTCATAATAAACAGAATTATTGCTCTCATGCATGGGCATTCAGAAAATTAAAAGATCAGCTGCATTTGAGAACACCAGAACGATAGGACACGTTGACCTGAAAGGATGAATGGATAGTATTTATATACAGCTTATCCAAGATCATCACTGTATGTTAAGTGCTTTACAGTAGAATATTCGTCCCTGGAAAGCGACGACACACTCGACACTTAATACGCCACATGTTGCCTGATATGGCAAGGACGACGTTACAATTACAACCGAGGGGACCTCCGAACTTCTAACTTATGGATAATGGTGACAGTTGCAAAACAATACAAAACTAAATGAGTGAAATTCTTCAATCCATTAAGTAAGGTGAAAACAATTTTCATCTGCGATCGCTCTGAAGCATTCAAAAAACCAGTCGAAAACCATAACCAGTCTAAACCAGAAATATTACTATGCCACGTGATGAGATCCACACCCCCCCCCCCCCCAAAAAAAAACCCCAACAAAATCACAAGAAAAAAACACAACAAACAAACAGTGAAATATCGAGTCTATCACGAATCATACCACAGGTCAGGATACTGAGAGAGAAGGAAAACATTCATCAAACTACAACTTACTTAAAACATATCAAAGTAATCTCCACATCAAAACAAGGTATCCCCCCGGGACCTAAATATGACAAACTTATCATCCATTTTTTTAGAAGCACACTCGAAGGGGGAGGAAAACCAATTGAACTCATCTATAAATAAATCGACTTGTCAGAGTTCTACATAAGAAAAGTCCATCAGTAATCCATCAGCATAATCAACGAACGAACGCTCACTTCCTAAAAAAAACTGTGCTTTGATTAAGGCGGAGATAGCTTCATTAACATGATAAAGAATACAACATACTGAACAAATTAAAAACTTTCACAACTTTCATACTTCGTACAAAATATATATATATAATAGAATAATATAAATATTATATCATATTCACGAATAATAATACTCACTTTGACAAAGCTATGATAAAGCTGATGGAAACAAAACATGCATGCACACACAAGAAACCGAAGGAAATGCTAAATTGATAAAGCACCCAAACACTAGTCAATAAGATATATAATATGTATGTATAAGATATACACATAGTGTATGGCTGGCTACATATCGTCATCAGAGTCGTCCAAGTTAGCTCTGCGTCTGTCAAACTGAAACGACACAGACAAAAAACGACTCAGACATCACGTCAAAGTTTGTCACTACTACAGTAATAAATGAAAAAAAATGTGGTGAGGCTGCTTGAAGCTAGATAAAAGGTAATTAATGGGTGTATAGTGCGGGTTTTATTATATTTTCCACCTGTATAGTGAAAACAGGCTTCCACAATTGGCAATTTACTGTTGTTGATTGTCTATTGTTGAAGCCTGTGTTCAATTCATACCCGTTATTTATGGTAATAAATAAAAGTATAGAATATGTAAATCAGCTTTAATATACAAGACAACAACGTTTCGACTAAAGGGATTTGTCAAGCATTAAAATGAAACTAATTTACATATAAACTATATTTTCACTCACGTCAACATAGCTTCAGCAGGTCATTATTACTATTGTATATTTGGTAACAATGTAGCTTTTAATTCTTTTTATTACCACCAATTCCTGATGTATCTGTAACATCTTGTCTCATGTCACGGACTATTACCATTACATTGGTTTCAGTAAACAACCAATTGTTTCGTTGCCCAGAGATTAAATTCAGAATTTTTAATAGATATAAAAAATTGAACGCTCTTCCAGAAGTAAAGTCTGCCATTTTCAAATGTTGAATGGCTTGTGATTTTGATTTTAAAAATATTTAATTTGGATCATATTTCAAGTTGTGTCAAACTTCGTAACTGTAGCTGGTAAAAAATCTAAACTGGGCTGGTCCTTAAAGTGAAAGGGTTATGAATGAATGAATAAATAATGGGAAGCGAGTCATATTATATACAGCTTTATTAATTATCAAAAAGACGTAAAAACAAGACAGCAATGTTACGATCACAGACTTGTCAAGCTACAGGCATTAACTAATGAGGACGATTACACGTAAATCGTAAATCTGATATTCCTCCCTAAGTACAAAAAAGTTAAACACATGGCTCATACTAATAGCCTATTATTATTATTATTATAAGAATTTAAAGTCATGAAAGTGAAAGTGTGACTAAAGGATGGGGAAAAGGTCCAAGTAGGATTTATGGCCACCATTCAAATGTAATGTCATTTTGACTTTCTTAGGTTGTTGATTACTAGTTACTGTAGTGCCTTATCTCTTTCTATTTTATATATATATATATATATATATATATAAATATGTAATAAATAAATAATGAATAAATATATTTATATTAAAGAAAAAAAAAGAGAGCATAAACTTACCTTCACAGTTGTTGTTTTCTGTGTAGAACTTTTGACTTGTTCTAACAATCCTATCAATGCTTTCTCGGACAGCTGCAAAAAAAAAAATAATATTAGTCCACCGATTGGTATGCAAACACTGCATTCCCTCTACATATTGTGGTCCATATCCTAATGAAGCATTAGTAGATGAACTATCAGTGAGCGCATGAATGTTATAACTAAAACCTCAAATTTGTATAGAGATTCAGATCTTTGGGTACCTTTCGTCATTATTCATTCACTTCCCACAAAGATAAAGGGGAATACAGACACTCAAAATCAAAAGTTTAGGGTTTAGGGTGAGGGTTAGGGTAAGGTCTACAACCACTTCACGGTGATGTCAACATTTTATGCCCTGTTGAATGATGCTCCTCCTTTAGATGTCATCGACTAGACTAAGATTACCCATGATTGTGGTTTGGAGTGTGTACAATCTCTATCAGAGCAAATGCCTTTCAAGACAGACAGACAGGCCCCCTGCTACTGTTGGAATTGTTGCGCAGCACTGCGACAGGTGTTTAGGTTATTTCAGTCTTTTTAAAAATATACCCTAAAGACAAAGTGCCCTTGTGGACAAAATCAATGCAATTTTATCATTATTATTACTATTATCATTATTATTATTCTTGTTACTAATACTATTATTGCTATAATCATTATTCTTGTAATAATAATAATAATTATTATTATTATTGTTGTTATTACTATTGTCATCATAAGGTTTCAATATTCCAAACCAATAATACTTCCACTTTATTCGCCCAGATGTATATATATTCAATATTCATAATATAAGACAACCTTGTAAAAATGCTTTCGGCGATTAGACTATTTGTGTTTGGTCACAATATAAGTACATCATGAATTATTGATATGGAAAGTCTGACTAGTATGAATGTCCATGCATTCCAATTCATATAACCCACCTTCTGGCCCTGGAGTTGTCCAGTTTTGGCCATTTGAATAATGTAACTTTCAACCATCTTGGCCTTGTCTGGTTTGGTCAGAGCAATCGTGTTCACTGTTTAAAAAAATAATTAAAAAAATGTATATATATCAATAAATGCAGGAGAAACAATCATAAAAGAAAGGAAAGGAAACAATATCAATGGATTTCTATGACACCACTAGGCAGCAACATGTTAAGATTTCAATAACCTATTAAATGCGTTATTAGACATATTCAGTTTTAAGCATATATATAAGCAAAATAGAGGATCACGGTTCAAATATATAAGATAAATTGTGTCTAGGGAGCAGACAATAATGGTAAATAGAATATTAGTAGGAAAATTCTGCAGAGCCAGTGAGAGACAACAAACAAGAATCATTTTCTAAAAAGAAATGGAACCCATGCCTGCAGCAGCACCATTGCCTTGCCGACAACGGATGGATGGGTCGGCAAGGCGGTGCTGCCGTGGCAGGCATGGGGTTCATCCCCCCCCCCCCCCGGACAAATCTTTTTTCTATTCTCAATTATTGTCTCTTACACATTTTCCTACTACTACAATAATTCTAAGAATCAGTAGTGGCCCACAAAAGACAAAGAATTTCCGTTACACACCTTGGTATCAGCTCAGGATTATAATACGCTGCACACCAAAATTTTTAAATTACAAACAATGGCTGATTATCAGCAGTGTAAATAATACCCCAATCAAAGAGTATCTTTAAAAAAAAGCGAGAGAACAATCAAAATCAATAAAGTAACAAAGATGGTGTCAATCTGAAAGTCAAGTCCAGTCAAGATGTGTGGTCTTATATTTTCATGTTTCAGGCTTGAATTGTGATGATTTGAAGACACAAATAACCAACAAAAACAACAAAAAACTCAACTCGATAAATATAGAACATTCATGACAACTTACACCTCGTTCGTGCTCCCTGCTCCAAACACTGACCCAAGATAACATTGGTCATTTCTGCCTCCTTGGCTCTCTGCTCCGCTTGGGCTTTCATCCTTTCATCTCCACCCTTTGGAAGGAAGTGAACAAATAAAATTGTGATCAAAATTAATTTGTCATTGACTAATAATTTGTAGCATCTTTCCAGGGGCCATATATACACAGACCGGAAGTTAGTGGTTAAGACATGTGTGCAGGCTGAGAATCACTATAATCATGTTGTGTTGTGAATAGAATTAATGCAATATGAGCGTGCCAAAATATGCTGATAGTTAACGTATGGTCTGTGTATTTTGGTCCAACGATGACTGCAAGGGTTGCTTCATTGTCGACAGATGTATGGTATTGACACAACTCCTTGCTTTACTGCTTGATGATGCCTTATAATCATAGAAGGTATGAAAAAACAAGGGAAAATGGTATAGCTTCAAACTTAACACAGGTAACAGAACAAATAACATTTCGGGTTTCCCCTTCCTCAGCCAACAAACACACAACAAAAAACACAAAGGTACAACAGCTCAAAAAGTCACAGATTAGTATGGTCCGTGTGGTTGGGCGACCAACTAAAACTGTAAAAAATAAAAATAAGAATTAAAGCTCCAAGGGGAGAGAGAAAAGGGGAAATAAAAGAAATACAAACGAAAAAACAGAAAGAAGTGCTAAAGAAAGTAAGGAGAAGTAAAAAATACTAAATAAAAACTAAATACGTAATAAAAAGATATAAAAATAAAATACAACAGAATAAAAGACTAACAAGAAAATCATAGAAAAAATAAAATTATATATACATATATATATATATATATAAAAATAGAAATAAAAATAATTTTAAAAATATAAAAAGGACAGCATAAAACAAAAGTAGGTGAGAGAGAGAGAGAGAGAGAGAGAGAGAGAGAGAGAGAGAGAGAGAGAGAGAGTAAAACACACAACAGGCATAGAAGAAAAGAGAAAACTAGGACACCACGCCTCGCAAAATATGGGACCTGCAGACATGGGTTGGGAACGAGCACGGCGTGTGGGGTGTAATTATTAGGTACCTGCTGGGAACGATTGCTTTGAGGTAGGGCAATCAGGGATCATATATATTCGGGACCCGCAGGACAAGAGTTAAGGCATTACGTTTTCTGATTTGTACCTGTGTGTATCTGTTTCCTGTTCTTGGCAATTCTTTATTTTGAACCAAAATAATCTCTTTTTGTCTTTAGATTTAGAAGACTTTTTTTGCCTTCGACATTCATTTTTTTCTACTTTTATGCCTTTCTCCAGACAGAGGGAGGTCATTTCTTCTTAGGGTTAGAGACAAAGAATACCATTCAAATTGTGATGTTTGACAGTAGACAATGTTGTTTTCCAGTGGACTTTCTAGTCAGGACAAGAGTTAGTAGTAGAGACTTATTATTATTAAATAAAACACAAGTGAGGCTCACGCCGTTTTTGTAAAATGTAGGTCACATACGCGTAGCGCTACGGTAGTATATATACGGCATGAGGCACGAGGTCACACGGCAAAGCGAAGGCCCATTATAAACGCCATCGGCCTCGACCCTTTTAATGGAAAATTTCTCCTATTTATTGTGTGATATTTCATTGGATAACCCTGAGGTCACATCTAAAAATAATAGCCAATCAAATTTCAGTTTACTTTTACAAGATGCGTGGTCATTTCATAAAATTAC
>JARFNW010141442.1:0-10323 GCA_031763155.1 Dirona albolineata | reverse complement strand
CATCATCATCATCATCATCATCATTATTATTATTATTATTATTATTATTATTATTATTATTATTATTATTATTATCACTACCGGAGGTGGTTGCAATGTAAATCTAACTATCCACTTTATACTCCTGTCAGACCAACTCATTCACCCTCGAGGCTGTTGACCTTGGTGCCCTAGACAAAGTTGTCATCGGCCATGATGGGTCTGGTCAAAATCCCTCGTGGAAACTTCAGTGCGTCATGATTCGAAAACTTGAATCTGAGAACCATACAGATGTCTTTGCATGGGGAAGGTATGTGTCCACCTACAGATATGTTTATTATTATTTTGTAACAGCGTTATGAATATAATGTTTGTGTTTGAAAGAAATTTTATTTTCCACTTGAATCTAACCCATATTGTACACCTCTTTTGAAGTCAATTGCATCAAATGTATTTTATTGATGAGTAAAATCAGATTCATAATGCTGCATTTTCGGTAAGATCACATTATGTTTTATAAGACAAAGCTATAAATCAAGTTGAGAATTTTGTTTTGTTTGTTTGCTTGACTGTTATCAGGTCATATCAACGTGTAAACGCCATGATATTAATGACTGCCACTGTCTTGCAATAAATAATTGTGTTGAAAGTTGTTAAAGAATATTTTTAGATAATATGCTAGTTTTCAATTATGTTCTTGACTGGGATGGATATATCACTCGGTGTGGTTTCATTTTGTTTTGGTTTGTTTTTCACTGCTGTTATTCACTACTATGTAAAATGCACATATACTGTTTTTGTTGCTTTAAATATTCAATGTATTCCACTGATGAAATTTGAGGCTTTTATTGCAAATAGAAAATATCTACTCGATCAGATAATAAGATTGAACATGTTTTAAAAGAAAAGAAATGTAAATGGTCATGTTTGAGATTTCAAACCTTTTAAACTTTTTTTATAATTTGACCATGTTTCCTGAAAAATCATTTCATGTTTTTTGGTTTGAATTAATTATTTTTTGCAATAAAAGCCTTCATATTCTTGCACAAATGGCATACTGTGACAATGAAGATAGGAAATTAATTAAAGTATAATAAATTTTAAGCCATTTCTAAAACTGAAATACTTCAGTTACTATAAATCTCCCAGTTCAAATTATCTGTTATGAATTACCTCTTACAGTATGCCATTTCACACCTATTTTTAATCATTGTGTGACACCTTTAACAAGCTCAAACTTTGTGATGTTTGCATTCTGTTTAGGTGGTTGACACCTTCTAATAATGAAGCAACCATTTTTAAAGGAGATTTGGATGAACAGGAAGCCACCAAAATGCGTTTATCCAATGGAAGTGTTACCAGATTGTCCAATGGAAGTGTTTTGAGGGGCCGAGACACTGATCATTCCTAACAATGTGTGACCTAACGTAAACTTACCTGTTTGCTGAGGGTTTGTTCCATTTTATCAATCTGATCTTGTTATCTAAACTAGAAAAGAAACATATTGGAATGTCAATAAATGACAAAATGTTATAGTCCAATTAAATGACAAAATGATATAGTCCAATTAAACGATAAATGTTATAGTCCAATTAAATGACAAAATGCTGTAGTACAATTAAATGACAAAATGTTATACTCCAATTAAATGGCAAAATGTTAATGTCAATAAATGACAAATCTTATAGTCCAATAAATGGATGATGTGAATTAAGGAGTCTTCTCATATTTGAAAATATACCTTGAGCCAACCTTTTTGAAAGTCAATTTTCTGATTTCGGCACAAGTTTTCTGTTTCCACGGCAACAACTCTTAATATTCTTTATATTCTGGTTCAACCAACTCCAAAACTATATATGACTTAAGGGGAAGTCATGTAGAACAAAAACAAAACCAGTCAGAACCAAAATAAAAATACATGAATTATTCTTAGAAATGGCCTAAGAGAGTAAATTATGTTTGTCATTATTTTGTATGTGAATACAAGACAACAAGCATCTGTTGATACCATTGTATGCTACAATCAAAGGTCATTGTTTCAATTATCTATTTTCCTATCTATTTTTTTAACACGCTCCTTTTTTCACATTCTCTTTCAACAATATAATATCTTATCTTGAACTGGATTTTTGACAAATTATGCGTGTGTCTCTTTGTGTTTTTTCTTGATAAAAGGTTTTTGTTTTATACTTTTGTTTACACATATGACATAATTTTTTTAAAACCGCTTCATATGTCCCTGTGAATAAAATAGTGATGAATGTCCACAGATGCTATATTTACAGGCCTGAGTGAAACATGGCGAATAGATAATTTAACTTCCATTTGTTGAGAGAACAAAATAGCGACATTTTGACCTGAGGCTTTTCTCAAGCTACAAACAATAAATATATGAATGACAATCACTAGTAGATCATGAATTATTATTTTTGCGGGGGTTGGGATGGGGGGTAGTGGGCGTGGTGCAATAGGGAGTAAAATCTTGTTAACCTATCTGCCTGAAAAAAATAACATAAAGCTAAATATTATACTCCATCGAGTTGTGTTGTTTCCAACAAAATAAATACAGCAAAGCAAAAATAGATAAAAACATCAATAGGATTTATTAAATATGCTTTTCAGATGACATTGATATAATAACAATAATAGATGGTAATGGTATTTATATAGCACTTTCCATATTTAAAACATCTCATAGTGTCATCAGATTACTGACTGATATTGAATATATGATATAAATCTCTCACAACTTTAGTTCACTTTGACATTAATGTTTTTGGTGAAAATAATGTATGTCTGTCCTGCACCAAAAGATAGTGGTAAACAAAAATGAATAAAGATGAATAACATTTTTATTACACTTCCCACCTTTGAACATCTCAAAGTGCATAACAGTAATAGAATAGAAATAGAAATTAAACATTTTAGCTGGTTCATTAGTAGGGACAAAGTCTTATAGAGAAATATATTCACATTGATCAGTCAAACGCATTATACATGGAAAAAAATTAGGTAGTAAAATAATTCAGTACTTGAAGTAATTCATTGAAGCAAACAGAGTAGATTTGTTTTGGGAATTAAACCAAATTTATCCTCACACTCATGTAGAAGGTTGCAGTGTAAAGAAGATGTGTTTTTGAATACACAAGATGTCCTAAAATTATCTTTATGACTTCAAATGAGACTAAAATATGTTTTAACACTTTCTTGTTCCCCATTTCCATTTTATAAATCATATCAGAAGGGTAAAAGGTTTGGTATATATTGCTTTATAATTCATATATTATATCTTAATTTTTCTTGTATTCACAAAAAGAGCTGCCAAAAAAAGATGAGTGAAACAATTCTAAAATGACTGACACTGACAGGGAAACATTTTTGTAAACATCTTTTTGATTTTTTGTGATAATAATGTTCAACCCTTTTAAAAACATGTCTTCCCACACAACATGTATACACCATCCTGCTCTTAAAATATGGGGGATTTAATCATTCAAAATGTAGGCATACTTATTACTTGTTATTATAGAAATTGGTCAGGTTGTATTGTTTATTATGAACATAATCTTCAGTAAAATGTATTCCAAATTTCACTTTTATTTTCTTATTCACAGATGGATATCTAAAGAAGAAGGCAATGAAGTTGTGATACCAATCTCTACTGAAGATAACACCAATTCAGTCACTGGTTTTGATCAGGCTGACGAAGTACCAAATGGAGATCTCAACTTGGTGCTTCCCCCAACGGATCGTACGGAGGAAGTGGGTCCAACATACAGAACTGATGAAGGATATGATGAAAATAATGAAACAGCTGATGGTACATATCGTAGTGAGGTAGATTCTCTCCCTCTTCAAAATCTGGCGGACATAAAATCTGAAACGCAAGGGGATCAAACAAATAGAATGTTCACAGCATCAGACACTACAGAGGATCCTGGGACTCAACGACATGTAACAGATCGAGACGGAACCGCCACCGACAATAACATAGCTATTGATTTAGAAACTGATGCAGAAGGAGAGAAAGAGGAAGATCCTCTGTCACAGAAGCCTGAGACGGACAGAGGAGATTACTTGACAGCAGCCAATGAAGATGGCTTGGATAAGACTGAGACGGACAGAGGAGATGACTTAACAGCGGCCAATGAAGATGGTTTGGACAAAGAGGGAAATGAGAACAATGATGATGGTAACACAACTTCCCGAAGCGAACAACAAGATGCTGTTGAAAATGTAAATGAAATGGATGGAGGAAATAAAGATGACACCTATGGACAGCAAGGTGGGATTGATAAGGAACCAGAGAATGAGTCAGGAAAAAATGAAAATGATGAAATAAATGATAAGCCAGATGACAGCGTCAACAATGATAACAATAATGAGACAGATAACGAGAATAAAAGAGATGAAAATGTAAATGATGACACTGCTAATGATGATGTAAATGAAAAAGAATAAAATGAACTGGCAAATGATGATAAAGCTGAAGAGAATACGACTGATAATGCAAATCAGAATGATAGTGAAGATAAAGCAAACAATGATAATAACAATCAGAGTCCTGGAGGTAGTAATCAAAATGAGAATTAAAATGGCACATCATAAGGACCCAAACAATTAGCCAAATCTAATTATAACTGTTATTTGTGATTGCATTATTATTATTATTATTATTATTATTATTATTATTATTATTATTATTATTATTATTATCTGTCTTGTAAATCCAATATTTCATGTTATTCGCGTATTGAGGGATGACTCTTAAAAGTGGAATAAATTTGCAAATTAAATGCAGTTGACTCTAGGATGTTGTTAGGAGCTTAAAAATGGTGGACAGCCAAAGATTGGTTCTCAGACCACAAGTTTGTTCAGGCATTACAATAGGGTTCAGTTAGCTCCAAGAAATCCGAAAAGATCTACATCCATAAACTTCTGCAATATTGTCTTTTGTGGAGCTCCCTATAACTATAATTATATTTTGCACCAAATTATATTGAATGTATCATTAAAATATCCCAATAGCATAGTGTGATCCATATTGATTCTCTAAACTGAAGATAAATATTTTTCCATATAATTGTCAAATGATTTTAAATTATATTATCCTAATATTTTTTTACCATAGTATGTAAAAGAATGTTATATATATTTTCCTAAAATGTCAAATGATTTTTAACAATCGCTGTTGATGTTATAAAAATATATTATGCTGTAATGTATGTGATGCTTTAAAATGGAGTTATTTATTTTCATACTATGTTATCAAAATATAGCAAATGATATGTTGATGCTATAAAATGATGTTATTTATTCTTTACCAATTTGATAAATGATCTTTATTTTGTTATTTAGTATTGAAATATTGCATAGTTTGTTTAACCTAAAGCGATGTTAATTACTACATATTGATGTTATTTATAATCTTTCTGGTAGAAAGTGTGTCAATTTTGGTAATTCTTTCATGCATTGCAACATGCTTTTCAACAATCACCCTTTCTTTAATATTACAGATTCCCTGAACCCAGAACTTCACTGGAGGTTCTTAATTTTGTCCTTATTTCTTTTACGTATACCTATATTTACTTTTTGATAAATTCTTTTTATTCACATCTGTGCAAAGAATTTTCCCATAGGAATTAGATAAAGTATTATCACATGGTCAGGGGTTATTCAAGATGATACGTTGGACCCCTTACAATGGAGGAAAAGGATTTCACTCTATAACCCATGCACCTTTGATACAGAGCTGAATGGAGAAAAGATGATTTTATAGTTTCTCTTCTCGATCTGAACAGATTTGCATTTATTACATTTTGATCGAAAATGTGAAGTAATTTGTATGACATGTATAAAATAATATCATATTATATGTATTAGGATATTACTTTGCTATACCCAGAGTATCTATGATTAGATCTAAAAATTGTATCTAGTAGAAATAAATAATCGTTGAATACATAACTTATCATAACCAGAAGTTCAACAATGGTAGTGGTAGGTAATTTGTTGAGATTATAACATTGTAGTCTTGTGACCCATGGATCTGAGACTGATACAGTTTAAAAGATTCTGGATTTTTTTCTCTCCTTTTAATAATCAAACTAGATTCATAATGATGATGTTACATCAATATATTTTTCCGTCCAGCCAAAGTAAATTTAAAATCACTTTGAATGAATTGCTTGTTGCCATTATATTAATATTGACTTATGATTCTCTATGTGGGATGTAAGACCACACTTGATCCTCACAATCAGAAATGCAGTTTTTACACTGTATGTATATCAACATAATCTTAATAATTTCCAATCCGTCCCTTCTTTAGTAATGATGTGGCATCCATGCAACGTGGTATTTCACTTTCATGGAATAATGTTGATGGTCTCAGTTGGTGTGGATATATTACCAGATTGCATTGTATGTTGGCGTGGAATAGAGGCTTTATTGCAACACCTAAAAAATGTCAAATTGTAATGGAATGAAAATGATATATTAATATTATGACTGTCCTTGAACATAGTATGAAGTGATGCTGTTGTTTATGTCTGTGATATACTGAAAAGACTTGCCAAAGAAGAATGTTGTTACTGTATTAGTCAAGGGAAATTTTTTTTCTTCTTTCTATTTCCACCCAATTGTTATTCGTCCTTGAAACACATGATCGTGAGTGGATTAACTCGCCCACAATTACTCTAACCTTTTATTTATGGGATCAAACCTTGTAAAAAAATTAACGACTCTCAATACTATCTCATTCATGACCAAACCTGTTAATGGTTCCAGGAATCCGGGGCAAACTACAAGGTTTTTATTTCAGGACAATTCTCAGGTTGTTGTTTTTTATGTTTTTGTTTGTACGATTTTTTTTTTTTCAACAGAGTTTTTCCTTTGTAAGTCAGGAATTTTTGTTGCTTTTGCTGAAATTCCTGTGTTTTAATGACAGTTTTTAAGTTTTCAATGCAAATTTTTATGGTTTGGATAATTTATATAATTTATTGCTGCAAGCCTGTATCACTACCAGCTGATTAATGTCAATTTTCATAATTGCTTGACATAATGACAATCTGTTAAGCTTTCTATTTAGAATAAAAAAGATTGTTTGAAGAGAAATTTTTCTTATTTTTTATTTTTTATACACAACAATATTAGGAAAATTAAGTTTTAAACCATTGGTTGAATTGTTTATGTGTTTTGACTTTATTCTTACCTGATAAGCTTTACGGTCTCATTCTAAATGTCACAAAAACCTGCGCAAATATAATGTATTGAGTCAACTTTGGATATTTTAAAGAAAAAAATGTTACTGTGCATTGCGCATATTTATTATTTTTTTGTTTTTATTTTTTAGAAGTCATAAATGCTTTTTAGAGGTTTGCACTAAATTTTAGATGTTGATTTATTGTTGATATTTCTTGAAGTTTGTTTTTTCCTTCTTATTATTATTATACTTCTGTATTTTCTTTATTGTTATTATTATTTATTATTAAAATATTATTATTACTTATTACTATTATTACTATTATTATTATTATTATTATTGTTGTTATTATTATTATTATTATTATTCTTCTTCTTCTTCTTCTTCTTCTTCTTCTTCTTCTTCTTCTTCTTATTATTATTATTATTATCGTCCTTATGTATTCTTCCTGGAATTTTAATTTTAATTTTGACGAACTGTATTAACCATTTCATGCACTAATATTATAGCCTTTGTTTTTAAATCTAGATGTCTTTTTTAAAAGAGGTAACATATAATACGCCCAAGCACCTTGGTTAAACTCAATCAAATTGTGTTTATAGATGTTTACAATAATATTTTTATGACAAATCATACAAGGCTTCTTTTTTAAAATTAAATTACACACCTATTCAAGCAGCACATTTCAAATCACCTCGTTCTGCACAGAGTTTGCGGTCAGTATTATAACTTGAATTTTCAAACTAAGTTATTGGTCTTTATTGCTTTTATAAGTGAAATAAGTTTTGCATGGATTAGGTGGTTGTCCCAAAAGTGAAAGATTAATACACAGTCATATTCATTGAAGGTGGTTATGTTTGTGAAGATTTGAGTCATGAATGTAATGGACAGAAGATAATAACTCGCATGCTAGCTGTGTAGCGTAGTCAACTTTTATCAACTTGCCTGGTAAATGACTTAGAATTAAATGATCAGGTTTAATATTTTTCTTTCATATGATGAAACTTTTTCATGGAAATGGAAATTTGATTTTAAGTGATAAAAGGAAATAAAACATATTGAATTAAACTTTGTACAGCTTTTGTGTATGTGTGTGTTGTGTGTGAGTGTTTGTGTGTGTGTGTATGTCTGTGTATATGTTTGTGAGTGTGTTTGCCAAACACATTGGCTTCACATCTCCCTCACATTCTCATCACTCTCTCACTGAATAGCAGGAAGTCTGAATCTCATGTACGGGCACAGAGTTCATGCACATCCCCTTCTCAAGCATGCATTCAAATTTCCCCCCTTTTCTTTCCCATTGTGTCCGTTCACATTAGACTCACACATATTACAGTCACTCCTCATATATTTTTTTTGAGCACACAAAAATGGACAAATTTTGGGTTGTTGGCTTCTCAATAAATAAGAGATGCGATTATTTTCGAGAAAGAGATGACAAGTTAATGGCTTCATTCTTAGAGATGCAAAATACATTTGCTTTCATCTTTGAGTGCTTTGTCAAGAAGATAGTGGTATTCCCCAAATACTTGCCCTCTTTGAAAAATATGACTCCCCTAATAGCTTTGTCTTCTCTGTGCTTTCCTTTTTAAAAAAATTAAAAGTCGAATGCTTCAGCTTGTTCAATCTTTAAATATTTTTTTTTAAGTGAAAGAGAATTGAATGCATTCTGACTGCACATTCACTTCACATCTCAAAAGGCTGAAAAAAAATGAAATAGAATGTGTAGGAGTTGAGAAACCACTGATTTTGGGCCTGGGCTACGTTCAGCTGTTTGATGCCTGATTCATGCTGAATACTTCTGGGGGCATTAGTAATGAGGTATATAAGGAAATAATGTGATGTTGCAGCAAAAACAAAGTTATGACAGTTACTGGGTAGCCCACACTGTATCGACATAATCATAACCATCAACATCATCGTCGTCGTCATCATCATCTTTGTCATCATCATCATCGTCATCATCATCATCACCACCACCACCGTCATCAACACACAAACACACACACACACACACACACACACACACACACACACACACATCGAGTTCGATCGCCACTGGATGAGAATCTTTTCCCGATTCAAAATTATCTGTTTGACTGAATTGGAAATGTACGAATCGTGCCGAATTCGAACCACGAATTCCTGAATTTATATACCTACGTCTTCTATTGGGCAGTGGAGTCGGATCAGTAGCCTTCTCGGATGGTCTCGTGTCTACACTAGAACCAGCGGCAATTGCAAAATTGTAAAGAGTACGCCACTTGTGCCCGCTGTCCTGGCAAAATTCTACCTACTAGGTACAGTTCGCTGATCACATGCTTGTCTTCAATTCTTGATGCAAAGAGTTTGCATTTCTATGTTCTATGCACTGTAGTATACAAGGGAATGAATAAGAACGTTTTCTGACGACATTAAAAAATAGTATGCTAAGCTAATACTATCTTACAACTTACAAGTTTAATTTGAGAATCATTGATTCAACATATCAAAACCAACTGCAAATTCGAACTTCTTAGCGTCCGAGGTATGGTCCTTTCTTTCAATACTTTCATCCTTGCAATTTTTCCCGTGCATAGCTTTCTTGATCATAGATTCAAGCACACTCTCTCTAGAGCATTATTTCGATAAACTAAACCAATATCTACGCTCAGTAGGTATAAGTTTAGATTACGGCTCTCCTTGGACGAAAGGCGTCTGTTGCTAATCAAATGAAAGCAGAAAGCCTGGCCTGGTGTTGACTTTATATTCGGATCAGGGACTCCGCTGCCGGTTTATTATTTTTTGTTATTGGCCCGGACGTCGATAGCGTAGGTAATTAATACTATACACTATATTAATATTTCAATGGTAACATACCTTGGACTCTAAAGAGGTCGAACTAATCAACTTTAATCAATTCCTGTCATTAACATATTTGCTGACTGACAGTAGTTTGTCCATTTAATCGCAGGGAGACGGCAGCTGTGAAAGAGATCATAGTCTAAGGTCCACTTGTACTATTATTATTATTATTATTATTATTATTATTATTATTATTATTATTATTACTTATGGTTGCCCAGGTGGCCACTCCCAGTTGTCCTGTAACTGAAGAGTAACCACTGGGGTAACAGCAACGTGTTTATCGGTAAAATGTA
>JARFNW010141431.1:0-10323 GCA_031763155.1 Dirona albolineata | reverse complement strand
GGGTTGCTGTTTGCTTTGTTTTTGTTTTTTTGTTAGTTGGCTGGTTTTTTGTTTTTGTTTTGTTTTGATTTTTGTTGTTGGTTTTTTTAGGGGGGGTGTTGGAAGGAGTGAGGGGGGGGGTCCATATTCAGACGCGCAGTGGCACCAATTGAGCTGTTCACAACATCGAGATCAACGAGTTATATCCCACTGTATTTTCAATGATGTAACATCGCTAAAATAATATAGACTACTAATAAAATAATTATTGGCTGACTTACTGAATACTGTTAACATTAGGCCTAAAAAGTTAGAGGTACAACTAACGGGTACGTAAGAAATCGAGTCTTTTCTTCTCCTATCGCTCAGGCAGAAAGCAAACAATAATAAAGGATGGTATTAATACGCTTATCAACTAATTTTCTTTATAATCGCACATCAATGGAAAAAAATATTTTAATTGTTGCATTTTCATCATAATTATATCACAAAAGCTATTATCACTTATAATTGCATCGCAAATGCAAGATGTAATGTATACACTTTGTTGCTGCGGAAGGTTATAGTTTATATATGGAGTGATTTTACGAATGTTTTGGTCTGTCACAGCTGAGTTTATCATGACGTCACGTACAGTACTAAATCAAGGCCATTGTCGAGTAGTTATTATCATCACCAGTGAGAGATAAAGAAAAGAACACCATATCACCTCTTTGATTTTGTCTCTTGTTGAAGGCAAAGAGGCTACACTATGGGAAACTGTTTGAAATCATCCAGTAATGATGATATATCTTTACTTCGAGGCAGTGAACGACAGGATTCTGCCTTGGAACCAGCACCATTTGTTGAACCTCCACCTCCGTACAGGGCCCAGGTTTGTCTTTGTTTTCTCTGAAAATGTCTAATCCGCTGGACAAAGACAAAAGTAAAACCATTCGTCCCGTAAACACAGTGACTCTGCAATTTGAACTGTATTCTGAATAGAGAATAAATATATTCTAAAGTTGAAGATTTTACAGAATTGATGAACATTGATGTTTTGGCTTTTAAATTATAAGAATGTAAATGAAAATGGTTTTTGTATTGTTATTGTTTCAAGGTGTTAATTTACAATTACACAACTGGAAGAAGGATGTTAGTCATAGTATGATGCACACTATTACTATTATACTCTATCATACTAATATTATTATATGGATTGTATTGTGAACTCAAGAAGATTATTGTTTAGTAAGAATATTCTAAAAATCTTTACCTTCCTTAAGAAAGTTCACCATGGTTTGAATTGTTTGGGTTTTTGTTTTTTTGGTATTATTAGTGTGAGAGTGAGACTGTTTTACTGATACTGATGTTTCAATTACTTATTTTTACATTTGGAATGCATAAGAGATAGCTGTTGGAACAATTTGATTGAACACACTGTCTTGCTGATGAATTGATGGTTATCCTGCCTGATCTAGATATGAGCTCTCAGACCACCATGATTATAGTAATAATATTACATAGCTGTGTTAGCAGCTCTATATTCAGTGTTGCGCATCTACCCTACAGACAAAGAAAGAAGGGGTGTTGTGTCACATATTGTGTAAAATGTAATAATTTTTTGTTTATAGGAATATAATTATAATCTCTTTATATTTCTTGAATAGACTGATTCCCAGCCAAGCATGCCCATTTATCACCCATCTCCAAGTGTTAGCCGACCAGCAAATCAATTGTCAGAAGAAGAGCAAGTAAAGATAGCCCAGCGCCTTGGGTTAATAAATCATTTACCCACCGGAAAATATGATGGCACGAACAAAAAAGCTAAGGAGTAAGTAACATTTTGTCACTCGTTTTCAATTATTTCTTGATATATATGCCAGTGCCAGTGATATACACAGACATTTTTGAAACCTTTGTGTTTCCCTTTCTGAAACCGTATATTGATTGTTGGGACAATGCAGTTATCTCAAACTCCAATCTTGGGATGTCAGTTTGTCTTTTTTTTAAATTGTCTGAGACCCGCTTCTGATTTTTGGGCTTCAGCATGTCAGAATGCGCTGAGTCATTATTGGAGGTTTCTGATGCATGACTTCAGTTTTCTCTATGTGGTTATAGTGAGGTCAAAGTCAGCACTAATCCATTCACAAAGGTGACATGCTGTGCGAGGCAAAGATATATGAAAGAGACGAGCCATGGAAGCAAAAGCCAACAGCCCTACCACTTTATCTTCTGTGTCCTTTTCTCAATGCCCTCTTACTTTCAGTGTTCATATTGGGCACCATAAGTCACTGCATACATAGTGTGATAACTATGGACAGCGCACACAAAATGGTATGTTTCTAAATCATATCCAGTTGAGGCCAGGGAAATTTTTCATATCTGGTTGGTTGACTAAGAAATTTATCTTTTTGTTTCTCATCACTGATGCATGTGGGGATGGTGTAGAAAGCTTTAGAGCAATGATTTTAGTTCCCTTCCTCCTCAGAGCAGTGTATTTTTGGGAACCATGTTCTTATTTCTTTTTTAACAATGTAAATATGTCATTCCTTAATTGTTTTATTTGAATGTTTACAAGCACAGTCCAATCTTCTAAATCACTATCTGGTCAACTGTCAACACTGCTCCGCCTTCTTTCATGCCTTAGTTTAAGACACTCAATAGGGTCGGTGATGTGATTTGTGATCAATGTGACAAATGTCGCTGACATATATGCACAATTCCCCTTCCCCCCTTTCCGATTTAGAGAACAACCAATCAGCATCTTACATAAATTACAATTATAATTTATAATGCTACCTTTATTGTCATCACTTAATCACAGCTTCAGTTAGCCGCAATTCTTTTCCCCATTTCCGACGAGTTGCTTTACATTTCATTACGTCCTCTATAATTGTTCTTTTTTTCTTTGTTATAGATGTGTCATATGCATGAATGAGTTTTCAATGGGAGAGTCATTACGCTACCTTCCCTGCATGCACGTCTACCACAAAGAGTGTATCGACGACTGGCTCATGAGGTCATTCACTTGTCCCAGCTGTATGGAACCTGTCGATGCAGCACTGTTGACGACGTATCAGACCAGTTGATCATCACCCCTCATTCAAATTGAATTTACAAACAAGGACCATTTTGTGTATGATAATATTATCGATTCTTATGTGGCAGGTTGAAAAATTACTTGGGTGACAATGAATTTATGTAACGATGTGGTTGTATATATAGAGTTTTCATATAATAATATAATGGTTATTCAACAGAAAGGTATTTTCTATGTTGTATAAGTGTAATTGATTTTGACTTGTAAATGGAATACTTGGAACTGTTCACTGTTACAGGGTAGGGGATAACAAAGGTGAAATTCGAAAATTACAGATTTACTTAATGGCAGTGATAATGTGTACAGTTCTAAGATAATCATCATGCTGTACACACTCAAAAGCACTCATTGGAGTATTTCATGTGAACTCAACCTATAAGGCGATTGTAATAAGTAGGCCTACAATGTTGTTCGAAAATTGTCATGAAATGAATGAACTGCGCATGTGTGAATTTATCTTGAAATTTTTCAAAGAGATAACTTCATGAGTAACACTTTCTATTAAGCCGATCAAAGTCACTTTACCAAAGTAATTTTTCTCCCATTTGTTTAAATTTGCCATTGCCGTTAAGATTGTCAGAATTTCTAAAATATCATTTATTATAAAGGGTGTTCAAAAAAGTCAATAGCGGTTTCCGTAATGAATGCACAATGATGGGCTGGTGCTGGCTATAATTTATGAAAGAAGCAGAATGTACAATATCGTGCAAATTTTACACACTCCCTGTAAACGTGCATTGTTGGTCTCCCATTCCCATTGGGCTGCAAAGGTTGTGACTTTTTGAATACCCTATGATATTGAAGTGTTCAAAATCTTCACCATGTTGACATTCTGAAGCCACTTTTGCCCCCTGAGATTCTAGTCTGGCTTTGTTTCTTTTCTCTCTCTTTAAAAAAAATTGTTGGTTCATGGCACAGAATGAGAAATGTGCAGATATACGAGTACGAGGGCTGTTTGTTCAAATCACAGTCACACTTTGTAGTAAGCTGAAAAGGGCAGTAAATAGTTATGTACCTAGTTTTTTGACACTTTTTTTCACTTTGTTTTTATCTAGTGACATTGTGTGGTGTGAAACCTGTGTTACTTTAAATTGCCAATTTTCACTTTTCCTGCCCAGGTGGCAACCCCCAGTTGTCTTGTAACTGAAGAGTAACCACTGGGGTAACAACAACGTGTTTATCTGTAAAATGTATGGACCTCATGGTACATTGTCCAATTTACTGGTAAAGGTGTTTGGATGCATTGGGCTTACCACCTGCTCGACTTTAATTTCTGATGCAGAGACTTTCTAGTTAGGTGATGAGCAGTGTTAGTCCTCGTTACCATTTGGAGTTACTTCCATTTGTCTATACACCCTTCATAGCTTGACATATGGCTGACCCCTACACTGCTTTCTGTGGTATAAAGGAGACTCTATAAACAAACAAATTATCAATTTTGCTAAATTATCATTCTACGGTTCCAGGACAGTTTTGGTCTGTGTCAGTCTGTTAACTTTACTTGAAATCTTATTGCTTTCCCAACAGGGGGTTCCTTGTTCTTTTTTGTATTTGTCAATGAAATTTTGTGTGCGTTGGGTTTTTTTTCTTTTCTCCTGAACTTTTTAATGAGCTTGATATCACCCATGAAAAACTTGTTTCAAGATTCTCTTCATTTCCTGTGCATGTTTTAAAGATGTAAACTTTTTCCTTTGCAAATCTTCAGGTCTAACTTTCTATTGGATAGTAAATTTTTAAAATTGCTTTTTATGATAGCAGCTTTTTTTGGGTGAAATTATTGTTTATCTGTTTAATCTCAACTATTGAGCCCATGCATATGACGTACATATCCTAGCTTCTGGGAACCTGAGGCAGATACAACTCACTTGGCAGGAAGTGTGTACTGAATCACACCGAATTAATGGCAATTTAGTAATTTAGTCTCCCGGAATAGTAACAGATAGAAAGTCAATGCAATGGTTCCATACCTTCTGTTTATGTTGCGTGCTTGAAATATGGAGAGCATTCATTTGAGTGGAGGGAAAATTTATGCACTGGACTTTATATATATAAATATAACATACACTCTTCTTACACTTAGCATTTTATATATATTGACTATTTGGGTTCAAATAATGGCATTATGTGATGGATCTTGATTTAATTTAGTGATGTTATAGGAAATGGAATGAGTGATCTGAAAGATTGATATTATAACATCAGCGTAACTAGATTGTCAATTTTTGCATTGGTTTTGGTTTTTTTTAAATAATTTTATTATTATTGCAATTTTTAAGTAATTTTCCTGTAGTTTTTTTCTTAAGTTGTCTTTGTGTGTTTTGTAGCAAATAATTATTTCACATGTAAAATTATATTTATGGTTTGATATAATGCCTAAGAGTTTTATCTGTAATTAATTCTGCAATCTGTTGATGGTTCCGGTCGAACCAAAAACAATTGCAAGACCTAAAACCTTTAATGTATGATGTTTCTGGATAATACGTACGAGTTTCAAGTGTAGAGCCTCTGTTCTTGATGATGACATAAGTATCACTCTCTTAAGACAAGCACATCTCTGTTTTGTATCAGAATCATTGAACCTATATTTATTTACTCACTGCCTGTATATTTATCTATTGAGGCACGTTTTAACGTCCGGAATGTGGACATCAAAAGTGTCAAAGAAAACGTTTATCACAAAATGCCAGAAAAGAAGTCATTTTGGCTGATTTTGATATTTTTAAAGTGATTAATTCTTGTATGAGCAAACTTCTAGCTAGAAATGGCATTACTACGTTTGACGAAATGGGATGAGTTGCTGTTTGCGGTAATAGATTTTTAAGAATTACCTACAGATGGACACATCTGTGTCATATTTTGCCTGGCTCTTTCACTACTATGAAAATGTGAGGATGTGCGACTGTACGACGCATGAAAACTCAATTCTATTTTTAATAATTTTTATCAGTTATTCTGTCTCTACCTTGCCATTTTATTTTTGAGAGTTTTGATGTAAATCTTTGCTCCCTGTGGTGTTTTTGGTTTTTTTCTCTTGGTGTGTGTGTGAACCAGTTACTGCATTTTTACCATAATTGTATATTATATCTTGACTCTTATTTCTTCAACATTATGTTGTGTATGTAGGAATCTGTGAATTAGTTGGTGTCATCATATGTCATCATATGTCATTTGATTAACGATGAATAAATCAACTGTTCTTTGCTGTTTTTTTTTTTTTTTTGGGGGGGGGGGGTTAAATAATGAAGAAAAAAAAAGATACACAATATAAAACAAATGGTTCTTTAAGATACTTTCAAGACTTCATATTAATGATATTTCAAACTAATAACATTATGTGACGTAAAAGGAATGGACGTATGATAATTTAGAAGAAAAAACCTGCTTCTCTTAATACCAGTTTTGAATAAGAGTTTTCAGAATATGATTTTTAAAAGTATATAGATTAAGATAGAAAGGGAATTAGATGGAGCAATCAAGGAAATAATTTGTTTCCAACCGAATGAATAAATATTGGGACACACCATGACCTGATATTTATGTTATGGAAAGGAGAAAAATTAAAAAGAAAAATTTTCTACTTGCGTTTAATTTCACCTCTCCTGAAAACTTCTCTATTTTTTAAATTATTTTTTTGTCTGGTGTTGAAATAAAGCTCATTTATCTAACTTTACTAGGGGCTTAATGTTATAATGTTACTCAAATTTATTATTTTTATATGGAAGAAGGGACTGGCACCGCTATGTTAAAACCCTATTTGGAATTTACACAAAGTTTTCACATCGTTAACTTTTTCTTTCGATACATGATTTTTTTTTTTTTTAAAGCGTGTAGAGTTTTGTAGTAGCTATAATATTCTCTATTTAAAAACAATAAATCATCATGTCTGTACCAATCAATTTGTAGCAGTATAATAATATATAACTCATAGTCTCCCCATGTGATCATTTGACGTGTCTCCCCATGTGATCATTTGACGTGTCTCATCCTAATTTTCACCTCAAAGTCTTTCATATTTTTCATTATTTTTTTTATTTTTTTCTTGTAGATATTGTCTTAAAGGTTTGATTTGAATTCTGTCTTAAAAGTTTGATTTGAATTCAACCTGTGTAATCCCGATTTTGTTCCAACTTTTCTCTCTTGTAGTTTTTTCACTTCATAATCATAACCGTGACTGATGTCAAAAGAAATTCTTTCGAAAGCACCTTGGTTGTTGCTTTTTGCTTGAAATTGAATTTGTTAAAATGATGAGGAGAAATCTAGTCAGTTGTTTTCCAATGGTCTTGTATCTCATTAACAAAGGGGTCCCCAAATTTGCATCACTAAATTCATCCTCTTTTTGTTTCATGAATAAAACTTTTGGTAGACCAGCACATTTTTGTCTTTAAAGATAGCGCATTCAAAAAAACCCCATAACAATAAAAAAGATTTTGGTCTTTTCAAAGTATGATTCATTTGTAAACTATGAATCATTTCAGAGTTCGATTACTTCCTTAAAGATTGTATGGGAAAGAAACAATTTCATATTTCAACTGGTTATTTGACAAGTAAGGAAAAGACTATGAATGAATGAATGTCATCATAGTAAAATTAGTAAAAGGTTTTGACAAATTATTCCATCTTATACATGATTTTTCTAATTTCGAAAGCTTTCTCTTCTTTGGAGATACATGTCTGTCACTCTGAGAAAGGTCAAATGTGAAGGCAATACGCATGTTTTCTCTAGGCAGTATGCATGTTTTCTCTAGGCAGTGCGCATGTGTTCTCTATGGTGCATCATTGCAATGGCTTCTGGAGAAACACTGACCCTTTTTATTTTCGAATCATGAATTCAGTTTTTGCATGGGGTTGTGATGTTTTTTGTTCATATCATATATATCTGTAAATGGAAATGTTATGAACCTGCTGAGGATAATCACTGGTGTTATTGAAATAATTTGATGAACTGTACATAAACGATCTCGGGATATTTGAGAATGGTGTGAACGTGGGTGATGTTTGTGGTTTGTGAGTATAGATGAAAATGTGTGTTTGCATATGGCTGAGTGAATGGGGGATAGGAATGAGAGAGGGGGGGGGACATTATTTTGTCAAAACATTAAATTCCATCCATCTTCATGAACATGTTGCTAATGACTAATATTCTCATGCATCCTATGAATTATTTTTATGTTATAATGTATTGTGGTTTCTATGATCTTTAAAGTACAATTGACATTTCTGTCATTGTCATTGTTTTTGACTCAACTCGTGTCAGAAAAAAAGTTATATTATAATTTTATGCATTTGGAAAGAGAGAGAAAGATTAGAAATGGCAATATCCTTCAAGTTCCATTGAATGATGAGGGCAGGGATACACCAAGGCTACAGACAGTTTATTTGTTGGTCATCTAGACATTGGCACAGTGGGCTGATCCCCCACTTGCCTCAAAAATCTTGATTCATAGATTTTCCAGCTCTGTATCAAGCCATGTGTACTAGTGTGGCACAGACTTGCACTTAACCTGGGTCTGCGCATTGAAGCCTTCTGTCTTGTTCACTGCCCTCGGCCAGACACAGAGTTTAATTACGGTTCTAAAGGAAACAGATAACAGACAATGGTTATCTGGACAGAATGTACTTTTGAGATACAACTGGTGATGGATGTTTCAGATGCCATGGCCTGATTTTCTACTTGTCTTGATTTCATTATGAACCATAGATTTTCCAGCCTAATGTTTAACCATGCGTGATAGGCCTGGCACTTTTGTATGTTTGCATACAGGTGCGTTATGTCAGTGTACACTGTGAGAGGCTGGACACATAACTGGCCCCAAATTTGCTTTGCTGTATATATGGGTTTGGGTAACAAAACAAAACCTGTGCTGCGTATATTGCTGTGGCTGGTTTACAATACCAAGTGAAGACTCTTTCACTGATGATTGATGACATATTTCATCTGACAACCACTTTTGTCTATTAATTAAGACAGATAATTGTTTATAAATTGTCACCTTTTTCTCTCTTATAATATATAATATTATATTTTTTTAAACTAGAAAATTGGTTTGGTATTTTTTTAATTTTTTTTTTTTAATATTTACTCAGGAATGCACATTTGTACTAATTGTTTGTTTCATTGCAAATTGTTCTTTAGACCTTTTTTTCTTTCTTTTTTTTAATATATATATATTTTATTTATTTTTAAAATATTTTTTTGCTGTTGTTGTAGTTGTACATATCTTTGAAAGTGTTGTGTCTTTCTTTGAAAGTGTTGTGTCTTTCTTTGAAAGTGTTGTGTCTTTCTTTGAAAGTGGAGTATTTGAAATAAATCTTAAATGTGAAGCATGCTTCAAGTTTCCAAAGTGTTAACATATATCTGTTTTAGGGACATAATATGTTATGTGCGGAATTGATTAAATTAAAGTAGATAAGATAAGATAATACTTTATTTTCATCCCATTAGGGACATTTGTTTTACAGACGTGTATAAAAATTACAACATGAATGTTATACGCATGAGACATGGAGCATCACAGTATTGAAATGGATAATAATACATGAATAATATATTCATAATAATAAAACTCCACGGGGAAGGTAGTAAGGTCGAATGTTCAGAGATGATATTTCGAGATTGGCATTACGTGTGCGTTTTATTATTTAAATATTGTTGGGGTGGCACCACTTGTTGTTCACATACGTGCACACTCCTCCACGCTTTTTTATTGTTGATGTTCAGTCGCCTCTCTTAAGAGTAAAGTTGTTGGCATCAAACGGCGTGTTAGGGGTGAGCCAGGTTTGTGTTAGTGAGATGATGGAGGCCTGGCGATAGTAAGAGGAAGAGGAATGCCCGCACAGTGAAGACAGCTTATCACTTTTGTTGAGCGTATATGGTGTGTTTTTTATGACATTCTGTTTTTCATTTAGAGGTTGGATTATATATAAGATTCTACAAATCAAAAATCCCACCTTTAACTTTGTGCTGGGACGTAACTTGTGTGGATGTGTGAGTGTGTTTATGTATATAATATATTATGTATGTGATATGTAAAATTATATCTTTGTGAAAATAAATGATAAATCTAAACAAACTTGTGTCAATTGTCATGTTTTGTGGAAAGCTTCCCTTCAAATTAGAAATGGACGAGAAATGTTGAAATTAAAAATGGTTGTAAGACTTGTTGGATTTGACCTTGGGTCAGGGTGGATAGCTCTCTCTCTCTCTCTCTCTCTCTCTCTCTCTCTCTCTCTCTCTCTCTCTCTCTCTCTCTCTCTCTCTCTCT
>JARFNW010141420.1:0-10323 GCA_031763155.1 Dirona albolineata | reverse complement strand
CAATGCTGAGCCCATAAAAATACAAATGATCAATTTCAACACATCTGATAATCTGTAGCTTACAAAGTATAGTTTAGAAAGGAATTTATCAGTGTCTGTAAGGAGATCTCCCCAAGCACTCCTATCACTAATATATAAATTGAAAAGTGTTGTGACACATTTATTGAGAAACACATAGCGTATATTAATATATTAATATCAAAATGTTGACCTATTCATCATAAACCGAGGTGAAGTCTTCCTTGCCTTATCCCAAGCATTAGACTATTTCTAGATACGGATGCATACTTTCATCAAACAAGATTTCAGTCTTTTCAAAAAATGATGAATCTCTGCAAATAACAATGAGTGTCAACTGTAACTAACCAAATCATGCCATTCACTTGTTGAGACTATTTCGTTGTAGGTACATCTAAAAAATCTCATTGTGTCTTTCAGAACCTTTTACTTCTTAGTTTCGAGGCAAAGTAGGCTGAGGTAGGGCATCATTCCAGCACGGCAAGAGATCACTGGTAAGGCAGGGCAAAATCCAGCATCAGCTGGACTCGAGTCGGCCCGGATTCATTAGTTTTTTAACTTGAGACAGACCCAACCTGACCCGACTACGTATGTAGGTAATGGATAACCAATCGCTTTGCTTCATACGGACGAGTGTGATATAAGCGTCCTGATTGGTTCTTAGTCCATGGATTAAAATGAAGGCCTCTCGTCTGACAGTACTACCAACTAGACAATACTATAATAACGACATTGCGTACACAGTGACAGTGGGTAGTGGGAGGGGGGAGGAGAGTGTGACGTCTTGCATTATAGCCCCCCAAATAGGTCGCGTGAACCAAACATGGACCATCAACCCTCACACCTCGCGCAATAATTAATTGATAGGAAATCATTTTACATCATTCTGTTAGTGTATGTCGTGTCGGGTCAGAGCTGTGGGACAGAATCGACTCCAGTCCGGGTCGGCCCGACAGGAAGTCCCGGATGACTCGGACTCGAGTTCAACGGGAGGCCTTGCTCTACATCACTGTACTGTGTTGTGTCAGTAACAGTTTGAGTTTGAGTGAGTGTGCCAGCCAACACTAACACTAACACTAACTAAACACACACTGGCAGTGACTGGGGTTCGGTTTACCTCAAATAGAAAGTTACTTTGCTTTCTCTATCTTGAGGCTCTGTTACTTTATAGCTCATTCATTTCAACATAAAAAATTGTCAGAATCTCAAAAGTTTAGTTTCATTTTTGGAAGAACAGAATATTTCTAGACACCTCTTCGCCTTCGCCTTCACAGAAATAGAAAACTAAGACCAAGAATCTAAAATAAGTTAGTAAGAAGAGTTGCCGGGGATAACAACAATGAATATTACCTTATTTTCCTGATCCTCTGCCAAGAGGTCAGGGCTGTCATCAATTCCATCCTGAAAATATAAATTTGAATTATTATTAACATTGTAAACGTTTTGATAACAAAATAAAATAATATATGATTATTGTTTGAACTCCACCCACCATCATGGCTGTAGTTTCTTCAGCAAATTTAGTTACTTTCTATGTCACGTGATACTTGCTGAACACAATCACAAAAGAGCTCTCTGCTGATACGCCCCTTTATTATTGCTGGTCGCTCGCGTTCCTGTCACCGCCCCCGTTTGAGCGTGCGGTCAGCTCAACACAACGATTATGCATGGAACTGTTGCACCCATCATTGTGTCCTTGGAACCAAAGACACTTTATATCAATATCACACGGATAAAGGCGACAAGGGATGCAATAGAAAACTCGCACATTTTACCTTCTGTCTAGAACAAATTAAGACTCTACACTCTACACACAACACTGTCTCGAGCCCCCGAGCTAAAACGTTCGACATGATAAGTTCTCCAATAATAATTTCGTCTATATTAGCTTGACCGTCGTTAAGCTGTCCTTAAATCCTTCTAAAGAGTGTTAGTGTACCTACTGCGTTAGGTGGAAGCTTATTTCACTATCGAATTGCAGACACAAAAAATGATTGTTGGTGTGCGTTGAGTTTTGAATGTGGGGTTTTATAGCGGGAGTCATGACCTCTTGTGTCAGTTGTGATCGGTCTAAGGTTTTTCTTTGGAACATCGAGTAGTTCATTTACGACTTTGAAGAGCATGGTGACTTTAGTCTTTTCCCTTCTTTCTTCTAGCGTGGGCCATTCTAAACTTGCTATCATTCCTGACACACTGCTGGTGGTCCTATAATCGGCGATTGCAAAGCGTGCTGCTTTCCTTTGGACCATCTCATGTTTCGTTATATTTTTGGATGTTGTTGGGTCCCAGACTACGCTTGCATATTAGATGGGAGGGCGGATTAATGTTGTGTAGCACCTGGCCTTTATTTCTCTGAGGCAAGAACGGATATTTCTCCTGAGAAAAGCGTTGACGTTATTGGCTTTTTGGGTGATAGATGATATGTGCTCATTCCAAGACAGACCATGACTTATATTTATACCGAGGTATTTTGCAGATTGTACAGATGCAAGGGCTGGGCCATGTATTTTGTATGATGTGCTAATTTGGTTTTCGCTTGTTGGTAACCTGCAGAACTTCACACTTATCCGGATTTAATTGCATGAGCCATATATCTTCCCATTGTTGGAATGTGTTAAGATCTTCCCGCAATAGGGCAGCATCTTCTGTGCTGTGAATAGTTCTGTATAGAAAACAGTCATCAGCAAACATTTGTGCTTTTGATGTAACATGTTCAGGGAGATCGTTGATATAGGCAAGAAAAAGCAATGGCACCAGAATTGTTCCTTGTGGGACTCCCGATGTGATCCATGCTGTGTTTGATGTTTTCCCATCATGTGTCACCTTTTGTGTCCGATTTTTCAAGAAACTAGCAATCCGGTTAATTACATTACCTCTTATACCATAATATTGGCACTTTCTTAGAAGGTGTTGATTTGTGACTTTGTTGAAAGCTTTAAAAAATCGAGTAAGATACAGTTGATCTGATCTCTATTATTGAGGCCATCGGAGAGATCTTGTATGGTGGTAATAAACTGGCTCTCGCATGATCGCTTCTTTCTGAGTCCGTGCTGAAGGTCAGTGAGGATACTTTTTGTTTCCCGATGTTTCATAACATTGCTGTGAATGATATGTTCCATTATCTTACTACATATAAAATGTCAGCGACACTGGCCTGTAGTTGGATGGTTCACTTTTATCTCACTTTATAAAAAAAAGTGGTGTAATTAATGCTTCTTTCCATAAATCTGGTATTTTACATTGTTGAAGAGAAGATTACTTTCACTGTCCACGGTATTGTAGTATCTACACCCCCCACTCACCCCACACCTCCCCAACTTTCATCTCTCCCAGACAACTCGTTTTCTTTTGACTCAACCATCGCTTCTTTTCTAAGTCGTTTTTGACCAAATCGCAAATGTCGGCTGGCCATAGCTTTTCGTGTTTTATGTTTTCTCTCTTTACTAGTTTTTATGCTATTCGGATTAGGCTTCTTGTCGTGGTCAAAGGGACATAATCAATTGTATACTCTTGCTCTTCTTTTTGTGAGTGATTTCTCTTGACGTGCCTATACATTTTCTTTAGTGGTCAAAGGTACGTAATTAATAAAATATTATCGCTTTTATTTTTTTGAGTATTTTCCTTGACGGGCCTAGAACCAGTCTCGAGAGGTCAAAGGTACATAATCAATTAAATAATCTTGCTTTCGTTTTTGTGAGTGATTTCCCTTGTCGGGTCTAACCCTTTTCTCGAGTAGTCAAAGCAACATAATCAATAAAATATTTTTTTGTGACCTCTTTCACAACCAGACCCAATAATGACGCAACCATCTCTCGAGATAGTTTTGAGCCGAGTGAACCAGAGGCTCTCCTTTGTTGAGAGGAGGGAGAAAAACTCAACAGATGAAATCTGTACCATGCGACGGGAGCAAGCCCTTTTGAAGGATGCTCGGAATGATGTTAATGTAAAAGTGTTATGCCTCACAATTGAGCAGAGTAAAATGGAGGAGAAGGTAGGTTATAATTTCTTTTCACTTTAATTTGATAACTAGACACTTGATTCAACTTACTAATTTTCTCGCAAACCCTGTAATTTCATATATATGAGAATTGTCCGCTATTTATCGGATTTCCGCTGAAACGATATTATGGATTCACCAACTTCCGCTTTTAAAACTAAAAGGAAAATATTCGTCTCTCGAATTTGAAATTTCCGTCATTCAGTTGAGTCGCTCAGTCAGTCATTCATTCAATCAACGCTTGGAACATGGTGTCCAGTTAGGAATGACATCGGGCAGAGTTGAACAACTTAGGAGAGAAGAAGTAGTGGAACACACACACATACTTTCTCTCTATTTATTATCTTCAGCTAGTAAGTGATTTTTGTCCAGCATAATTGGCATTTTCTGTAAGGATAAGTATGTGTTCAAACTATTTAGGAAAACAATTTTCCTCATAAATCACTTTTTCCAATTCTCATCTATGTATTTCTGGGTGAAGGTAACAACAAGGCAGTCGCCATTTTCAAGGGAAACAATCATTGAAGTTATGTGGAAACAATAATGACACAGTTATGTTCCTTTATTGATGACCTTGTTTCAAATGTGTGGACTGCTTTGGTTCATGACATTGCTTGGACATGTTTATTTCAACCACACCAGCAAATGCTGTGGGATGGTCTGACAAGGCTTGTTCTACCCCTGGATAATTGTCCACTGTTAGTTGTGTATTTGATACAACAGTGCAAAAACCTTCCATGTCTGCGTGGCTAAGTAGTGTCGTCATGTTTGAGAAAGGAAAGAGAAACTAAAAACAAAGCAGGATTATTGTACTTTTATTGACGCATATCTGTATGAGATCTTTTTGTCACAAATCCATGAACTTGCAGTAATCTTTGAAATTCAATCTCAAAGTGATCTGAATAATGTAGACTTATCTATAGAAATAGGATACCCCTCTAAGACTGTTTCTTATTTCCATACACCTTTATTCTTTGTGTTGTATGTGGTGGGTACGGAAAACATTTACTCTAGTTAATACAGTCCTCTCCGATTGATTGCAACCTTTTCTCAAAGGTGCAATTAATTCAAAAACAAGTTTTACTGGGCAATTTCTGGGATGTATAAATTCTGACATGAGACCCATTTGATCTGGCCATGAGACATTTTGTTAATATATAAGAATTGTCTGTGTGGGGAATTATATAACTACGCTTCTGTGACTCGTATTCACGTATTCATTGGAGTTTGGATAATAGGACAAGTTGTTTTATTTAGTTTCCCCATAATTTGACAGTACTATTCGGGAAGGATTGAAATTGATGACATTATGTTTTCAACTTTGATCCGTCTAGATTGATAATTCCCTATCTCATTGGCATTTTGTCTCCTCATTGAAAAATATAGAACTCCTTTGGATTTTTCAACCAGAATGATTTCCGCTGTTGTGTTCAGGTATATGGATACCTGCTCTACTTTAGTTATTAGAAGTAAATGGAATAATGTGACTGTGTGTTACCATTATTGTTTTACCTTGAAATGCTGAATCGATTTTGTTAAATGTCCTTGTGGCTATTTTCTATATAACAAGAAATTTAAAGCCTCAAAGAGCTTTTCACAGTTCGTGAAATGATAGAGATGCATTAATAATACAGGATAGATTGAGATCCCTGGGACTGAAAGCTTGTTGTGTTATTTTCATAAATGATGGGTAGATGCCATAGGATATCTAGCCATCCCTGCTTGGACACAGGACCTCTTGTTTACAGACCCATGAAACCTGCAGCAGGTGTTGATATTAAATCTCATCCACTGATTTATCAAATTACATTTCTGTCACACATTTACAAGACTATTGTTTTATCCAACCAGGTCCAAGGGCTCCAGACCAAAGTGAAGGAGCTTGAGAAAAAGAATGGTGAGATATGATGTGGTATCTTTCCCAAGGATGTCACAATGGTATCTGCACAATGCATTGAAACAGGCTTGCCTCAAAATTGAAACCATCTAAATATTTTAGATGACTTATACACCGTTTGTATTGATAAGTTTGACTGGTAAAAACATCTCATTGGATGTCTCTACCAGACCTCAGGTTGAATTGTGAAAATAGCTAAGACTGTTTAGACCTTGTTTAGGATTGAATAGTGACCTACCTGAGCGATAGGGCATGTGGTGTAATGACAGTTAGACTTTTCTTATGGGAATAAACATTATGTAGTTTGTCAGAACTGCATTTTCAAATCTTGCAGGAACTGATACTAATAATTTTGCATTAACCACAAATTTTGCTTGTACCATCCAAAAATTTAATTTGAAAGGACAAGAACATTGTCAGATCAGATGCTACATCACTCCACATCGCACACACACACACACACTCACACACACACACACTCACACACACACACACATTCAACAAATACACACACATTCACACACATATATTCAGCAAACACACACACACTCATTCAGGAAATACACACACCCATTCAGCAAATACACACACACATTCAACAAATACACACACTTTCAGCAAATACACACATACACAAATTTAACAAATATACACGCACATTCAGCAAACACACACACGTTCAGCAAATATACACACACACATTCAGCAAATACACACACACACATTCAGCAAAAACACACGCACACATTCCGTCGTCCAAATCACGTACTAGCGTAAGCGCCATTTTGCTAATTTGCACCAGAGCAGTTTAAAGTTATTGAACATTTATACAAACTCAGTGTGGCGTTACTTAAAGAGATATCGTGTTCATATTTTGAAAGCAATTGCGTTATAAGGTATATTTTATCCTTATAACTTGAAATATGAGATACACCACCAATTTGATGTAAAAATTAGGAATTTTAGTCACTTACGCTAGTACGTGAAACCAGAAATTGCGGGTGGTATTGTCACTTACGCCATAAATTGTCAGTTACGTTAGTTCGTGGTATCCAAAACATTCAAGCCTGAACACAAAGATGGTGCATACGCCTATTCTTTAATTACATTTTTTTTCATAATATAACCGAAAAAATCAATCAACTCGTCTCTAGTTACTTCAATGTCACTTGTGTATTATGTTCATGTTTGCCAGGTATTTTTACGATTGATAGCTTTAAAAAAGGTCACTTACGCTAGTATGTGGTGATGTTAGAACGGAACACTAAAATGCCGAAAATTGTTGTAACGAAGTAGCGTAAGGTCCCTTGCGTTAGTTCGTGATACTATATAAATTCGAAATCTGAGATACACTAGTCCACAGAGAACCGATACCACAGTGAATAATAATGGTATCGATACGCCGATTTGAGAGGATGTATATAATGAGTATCGTACTTACGCGGTGCCCGTAACTAAATTTTGGCCAATTGGCGCTTATGTTAGTACGTGATATGGACGACGATCAGCAAATACACAGACTTTCAACAAATACACTCACTCATTCAGAAACTACACACACACACACACATTTAGCAAATACACACACTCATTCAGCAAATACACCCACTCATTCAGCAAATACACACACACTCATTCAACAAATACACACACTCATTCAGCAAATAAACTCGTTCAGCAAATACACACACTCATTCAACAAATACACACACTCATTCAGCAAATAAACTTATTCAGCAAATACACACACTCATTCAACAAATAAACTCATTCAGCAAATACACACACTCATTCAACAAATACACACTCATTCAGCAAATACACACACTCATTCAGCAAATACACACACTCATTCAGCAAATACACACACTCATTCAGCAAATACACACACACACACACATTCTACCAACACACACACACACATTCTACCAACACACACACACTCAGCAAATATACACACACACACACATTCAGCAAATATACACACACACATTCTGCAAACGCACACACACACACATTCTGCAAACACACACTCACACACATAGGAAATACACACACACACATTCAGTAAATACACACACACACACACATACAGCAAATACACACACACATTCAGTAAATACACACACACATACAGCAAATACACACACACATTAGGCAAATACAATTACACATACATACACACACACACATACATTCTACAAATACACACACACATACAGCAAATACACACACGCACACATACATCAAATACACACACACATATACAGCAAATACACACACACACATTCAGCAAACACAATTATACATACACACACAAGGAGTTGAAACGCTGTTATTGTATGTGACGAAGAAAGCAAAAGTTTAAAATCTCTGGCTGAAAAACTTCCATTTGACTTATGAAGTCTGAACAGGTTTTAACTCAGCATTTTTTTCAATGACCAAATACAGTAATTGAGTGCACAGCACACTCCCTCAAACCGCACGAGACTGCCGTCGGTTTAATTTGCCTGTATCAGGATGATCGACGGTCAAAGTTATCGGTGGCAAGCGATTGCAACGCGGTGCTCAGGGTTAAAGTTAAAGTCACCACCGTACCCGTAATAGAAAGAAATCATTTTGGTTGTTTGCATAAATGACTGTATGGCCATTGCCTGCCATTTCGAGTTTTAATGGCCACCGTTGCCGAGGCAATGACCCCCTATTGTCACCTGTGTGCCTTCCTTATTGTGGAATAGACTTTGCATTGAGCCGGGTTGCCTGGCGTTTCCAGAATAAAAATAGACATTAACGTACACCTTTGTATTATCGTACACCCTTGCATTAACGTACACATGTGTATTAACGTACACCTTTGTATTAACATACACCTTTGCATTAACGTACACCCTTGCATTAACGTACACCTTTGTATTAACGTACACCCTTGCATTAACGTACACCTTTGTATTTAACGTACACCTTTGTATTAATGTCACCTTTGTATTTAACGTACACCTTTGTATTACACCTTTGCATTAACGTACACCCTTACATTAACGTACACCCTTACATTAACGTACATCCTTGCATTAACGTACACCCGTTACATTAATGTACACCCTTGCATTAACGTACACCCTTACATTAACGTACACCCTTGCATTAACGTACACCTCTTGCATTAACGTACACCTTTGTATTAACGTACACCTTTTGTATTAACGTACACCTTTGTATGAACGTTCCATTGTTTCCTGCAACCCAATACTCTCTAATCCAAAATCCCATCTTGTCTTACCACAGACTGCCTGGAATCGTCTGCGTTCCTTGCTCACATCGAACCAAGACAGAATCTCGTCAAAGGGAGTGAAATCAAATTGGATCATTGTTATCTTGTCTCCAAACCAAGTCCTTACTTTGACAGGGGGGGGAAGGCGGGGTATGAATGCGGCCTGAATGGGTTGTATGGATTTGGTTTGAGGGGGGAGCAGAAAGGGAGTGGGAGGTTGAGGTGGAAGGTGGTGTATGGTTGTTATGGTGGTTATATCATGGATGTAAAGACGGAAGGAGATGGAGATAAATGTCATGGATTCGTTTTGATCAAGTGGGATAAGGGACAGAAGGTGTGGGTGGAGGTTGTCAGGGAAGATGGAAAGGCTGATGTGGGTTGGTGTCAATTCAGTGGATTCCTGGTCAGTCCACTCTAGTGGACACTGGTCACCAACCTGCCCTGGTCATCTCAGGAAATTATGAAATCTCTCGGCCATTGTGTGTTTGTTTGTGAGTGTGTTTGTGGGTGCATTTGTGAGTGTGTTTGTAGGTGCATTTGTGAGTGTGTTTGTTTGAGTGTTTGTGAGTGTGTTTGTTTGTGTGTTTGTGAGTGTGTTAGTTTCTGAATATGTTGGTACCCCATTGTATTCACCTGTACACAAGGATAGAGGGGGAGGGGGGGGGGGGAGAGAGAGAGAGAGAGAGAGAGAGAGAGAGAGAGAGAGAGATGCCTTCCCATCCCAATATTATCCAGTAGACCAGAGGCTGACAACCCAAGACCCATCTCTCCTTTCATGAAATTGTTATTATTATGAAATTGTTATTGTTATGAAATTGTTATTATTTAGAAATTGTTATTATTATGAAATAGTTATCATGAAATTGTTATTAGTAGTAGTAGTTGTACAAGTTGTAGTCAAGTAGTAGTGGTAGAAGTAGTAGCAGTAGTGGTAGTTGTAGTGGTAGAAGTAGTAGTAGTAGTAGTGGTAATGGTAGTAGTAGTAGTGGTTGTGGTCGTAGTAGTAATGGTAGTAGTAGTGGTAGTAATAGTAGTAGTAGTGGTAGTAGTAGTAGTATTAGTGGTAGTAGTAGTGGTAGTAGTAGTAGTGGTAGTAGTAGTAGTGGTAGTAGTAGTAGTGGTAGTAGTAGTAGTGGTAGT
>JARFNW010141409.1:0-19786 GCA_031763155.1 Dirona albolineata | reverse complement strand
TCTCTCTCTCTCTCTCTCTCTCTCTCTCTCTCTCTCTCTCTCTCTCTCTCTCTCTCCCCCCCCCCTCTCTCTCTCTTCCCCCCCCTCTCTCTCTCTCTCCCTCCCTCCTTCCCTCCCCATCTCTTACATTACCAACACTCACCAATGTGAGTACTGGATCGAGTGAAGCCTGGCACGTGAGAGTGAGCATGCAGTACCTGAGACTGACCAGCGATGGACATACCTTGGGTATACATATCACGCCCTCCTGAGGACCCAGGCCTGATACCAGACGGAGGCCTCATAGACATATTGTTCGTGTCCTGCTTTAGCAGACTGGTTCCATTGATGGCTGAGTACTGACGGGCTTGCTGTTTCAATGCCAGTCGCTGCAAAGCTTCTTGGATGGCTTTTTCGTTGTAAGTGTCTGGTTAAATTTACAGAGGAAACGGGCATTATTTTGAAAGATAAAATCTTGACAATTTCAAAGACAAAGTTAAATCTAATAGAGTCAATTATTACACTGGCTATGGATTTGATGTGATCTGTTCTTTTCACAAGCCTTCCTTGGTTATTTCCCTGGATTGAATGTTTGGGTTATGTCTGACTGAGATAGATGTCTAAAGCAGAGGACTATCCACCTCATCTTTAAACTTATCAATCATTGGTGTTAAAAAGGTGTAAAGCACACAAACAATGGACTACTATGACTATCTATAAAAATAATTACAATATATTTTAACTCTTTTAATCTTTTGTAGTCTTCAATTCAAGGATCTTTTAAATCATATGATGATTAATATTTCTTGGATATTGGTAGAAGGAACAATTATCGACAGTGAAAGGCACAAATTCTATACATATGGAGGAAATACTTTTTAAAAAATACATTTCAAGGTGATTTGCCGCAAGATAAGAATTGCTAAATCTTATTATTTCAACTCCTGAATGAGATGTCACCTATTCATGATAAAAACTTTTTCAATGCAAAAGTATTGCATTACATAAAAAATGCTCAAGAGTGATCTATATTTATCTTTTTTTCATGTCATAAAAAAACACCTTTGCTTTCATTTTTTTTTTTTCAAGCACACTTCCTTACCAACAATAGGGTCAGAGGTCACAAAGTTTGTATTGGTTTGATGCCCTGGACGGTTGGTTGAGGCAGATGCTGGCCGAGTTGTTAACATACGACCTTTGTTATGGAGGGTGGAAAGATTTTATATGGAATAAACGACAATGTAAAACCACACAAACAATAAACTATCTATGAAAGCGTTAAACATTAATTAGTGCTAAAGGAATTGTAAGCTGATTTTGAGACAATTCTAATCTGAGAGATCATAAAATATCATTTAATTTTTAATAAGTTGTTTGGTATTTTTCTTTAACACAAAATTACACATTAAATTACTTTTGACAGTAATAATTATTACTCCACCTCCACATACATGTTTTATTACCAAGTATTCTGATTATTCTATCAATCAAATCAATTTGTTGTAATATAATACAACACAGAAAAAAATCAATAATGGTAATTGTTTATTGTAATCAAACTGAAAAAAGTATTTTTTTTTAAATTCAGGGATACTGGCATATTCAGAAAAAAGCATTATTTGGTCATTGTTTATTGTAATTAAACTGAAAATGAAAAACAAATTAAAAAAATTCAGACATACTGACATATGCAGAAAAAAACCAATATTGGTAATTGTTTATTGTAATTGAACTGAAAAAATGTTTATTTTAATAATTCAGGGATACTGGCATTCAAATTGTTAAAACTACCATGCAGTTTCGTTTGAATTGTACAAAAACTATCAACAAATGAGATATGTAATAATACAAGGGAAGAGCTACTTCTCAAAAGGGTTGAAATTGTAAGCAAATAATATCATTGGATGATTAGAATAATACAAGTTATTGTAAAAATGAAAAACAAATGTGCACTAAGACGAAGATAAAAGATGAAAAATTGAGGACATGTCAAACTAAACTATACCACAAGCATAACATATCCCAAAGTAGGAAAACTACAATGCAATTGACTTTTCAAAACTAAATACTAAATAGCTCACTGGACAAGTTTTGTAATTCGGGTCCTCAAAAATTCAGCGTAATGGAATAAAGCAATTTTCCCATTTAAACACAAAACGCTTTATTATCAATCATATACATGCATACAAACAATCAAGAATCAAGACAAAACAGCTCTCTTTAGCTTTAAACAACACCCCCCCCCCACCCCCCACCCCAAAAAAACCAACCCAACAACTAGAAAATTAAGAAGAAAAATAAAAAAATAGAAAAAAATAAATATAAAGGAGGCAAAAACAATATTCTATAAAATAAAAAAAGAAAGAAAAATCAAGCAGGGGGGAAAAAAATAGGCAGAGGTGGTGGGGGTAAAACATTTTATACAAACACTAGCCCCCATCCCAAAAACTACCTGTGCGACCGACCCCTCCACTAGAAGCAGATCTAGGCCGCGACAACCTCTGTGAGTAAATGGAAACAGCATTGGAGTAAGAGTGAGTTGAGCCTCCGAAATGCGAAGCTGAGCTTGGCCTGGACCCTGGAAGACTGGTCTCACCTGTTTGTTTACAAAGGCAAATGAGGCTAGAGAGGACTAAATTACATGAAAGGATAAAAAAAAAAAAATTTCACCAGGGAGCTGATGTTGCTCTTGAGTGATAATGAAAAGTAATACAAAAAAACAAACAAAAAATCGAAAAAGAAAAGAAAACATACATGTAAAAACAATAAAAATGGAAAGGTTAAAGAGTGTTTGATTTGCACAGTTCATTATGAGGTAAAAACGGAATTAAAATCTATCTACTTCATTTATGTACTTAATAACGTACACATGATGGCTAGTTATTTTGTCTGCTGATAGGAAAGAAAGATTTTGAAAATAATATGTTAAAGAGGTACCTAAACTAGCCTGATACTGTTTAGTTAAAATGATACTTTTTATGTAAAATTGCGCAAAATCTATAGTGAAATAAATGAATAAGGAGCAGGCGTTGAGAGTAAAGATAATAATAGTAGGATAATGTTACAGTACAGTGCTAGTGAGAGACAATAAACAAGAATAGAAAAAAGATCTTTGTTGAACGAGGAGAATCGTCAAACTCATGCCTGCCACGGCAGCACCGCCTCATTACCACTCAGCTAAGTTGCCACCCCCTAAAATCTATAGTGAAATCTGTGAATTTAATTTCAGATGCTGGTCCTCAGATCATCACATATCATAAAGATCATCAAACTTCTTGAGTGTTTCTCGGTTACTTAAAAAAATACTAGGATCATTGCTTCTTTCACACATACTACAATAATTTTTTACAAGGTAAAAAAACCCAACTCTTTTCCAAATTATCTTAGGGTCACCTAATGTTCTCATCATATTTTTTTCTTTTTTATCTTATTGATGCATGCATTTAATAGACAGCATAATAAAGATGTGTGTTTTTTCATACCAGGAGTTCAAACTAAAGAAAAAGTATGAATGGCAAATAGGTTTGACCCACTTTGTGCTATTACCGGAAATGAAATTAAACAATTTTGTCCGACATTAATCTCAAAGTTCCTGTAAAGCTGGCAAAGAGGAAAGATAGTTCTATGTCTGTTTGGTATTAATCGGTTCAGGTAATAATATAGTACACTTAACATTTTGAATTCATACAAGATACTTTACTCACAAAAACAAAACAAAAAGTCATAGAAAAGAAAGCAGATTGGTTAATAATCTGAAATAAAGCACTTTTTCTTTTTTCTAAAAAAAAAAAAAAAAAAGAGAATAAAATGCATGAAAGGAAGACAGTATAGTTTAATTTTTTGACAACAAGAAATGTTGTAAAAATAAATGTTAAAGATGTTAATAACGAAGTCAAAATTGAATTTGAACACTAACCTAATCAACATTTTAAAAAAACAAAACCTGAACATAATCTGACAAGAGTTTATAAACTCAATGCTACTCACTCATACCCATGGCATTGTTGTTGTTGATAGTATATGTCATTTCTAGACAAAACAAAAAGAGGATTCCAAATTTTGTAAGGACATGTCATATAATCCATGCAAGATGTGCACTAAAAGTAAAACTAATGGTAGCTGCATCCATTGGGGCTTCAGGTAATCCATGACACCTTTTTAAAAGATGATTCGTAATTTGTACGATTATTTATAAACCTCATAAATCATAAGTAAGTGAAATGCAAAATCAATGAGTTTTTAGTAGCTTTTAACACAATGGAGTTTTGTTTTATTTTCAAATCCTCTTCATTAGGGGTCAGCTCCATGACCAGCCTCAGACGGCGCACAGGCATAAAGCGCCTGCATGCAAACATACAGGTGCCCATACTACCATGCATGGCTAAACACAGAGATGGAAAGTGGTGATGGGTCTAGAATTTACAAAAAGCCCTAATTAATCATGATCAGCACATTATTCAACATTACTAAGAATGACCAACAAATTTTATGAAGCCTTGACATCAGTCTCTCTCATCTATTATTGTCACAAAGAATCTGAGTATAACTGCATTAGGCAATGTGGAAAATATTCTTAAAGAATTACAACCCATCAATTCAGGGGCAACAAAAGAGAGATGTTGCATATGAATTTTTTTTAAAAAAGAAGATAAATAATTCGTTTTAAAAATAACAGCACAAATTCTTACCATGGCGCAGCCGACCTCCATCTTCATTGGTCCCGACTGGCACAGTTCCATCGGTTATGTCAGGGTTCTCCCGTCTCCGTGACAAAATTTCACGTTTGGCATCGGACAAAGCGTGGACCCCTGGCTTGGGGTCACCTCCGAGGAATATGGCCGCTGATTTGTTGATTTTAGTGTAAGTAGTAAGCACTTCTTCAAGCTCTCCCTCTCTGTTAGTAGTAAAGAACGTGAAGGCATGTTTGGGGTTTTTTTTTCAATGGTTTGCTATTGATTTCAGGTGATAACAACAAACACAATGTAAATTTTAAATTGATCGCGTGTGGATATTAAATCAAAACAAAACAATGCACTAATGCAAAGCTGGACTGTGGGTGATGCTTGGATTATTTGGGTTTTTGTTGTTGTAAATAAACCCTAAACACAAAGTGCCCTTGTGGACAAAATAAAGGCAATATTTATTTTTTTTATTAAAAAAATAAATCATTTCTTATTAATGCATGATGAGAAAATGTATGACAAAAATGTGCAAATGGACGTAATTCTTCTAAAACACATACAGAATATTCTACAAGCCCCACATCATACATGCTAAAATAAAATGAAGGTTATAGTTTTTCATACAAGGTTTCAATCGACTGATGTAAAAGCTGGCAAAACATTTTTTTTCCGTCACTCAAAACAAACCATTGCCATAGAAAATAGTAGCAAAATGAAATCATAGTTTTTGAGTTTGAATAAAACAAAAGGGATAGAATAACTCTTTAAGGCCAATTACACATTTATTAAAAATACAGTTAATAACGTGAATGAAGAGAAATTCATATATTCAGTAATAAATAAATAGTTCAGTAAAGTTACGCAGCAAAGTTGATAAACTAGGAAGCGAGGCGGCGGAGTGATTAGGACAGCAGACTCTCATGGCGAAGGTCATGGGTCCAAATCCTACCCCAGCTACCTTGATTTTTCTGGGCAGGAAACTTTACTCCAATAGCCTCACTTGGACCCAGGTGTAGAGAAATGGGTACCGGCTTACAGCTAGGGAAGTAATCTGCAATAGACCAGCGTCCTATCCAGAAGTGTGACACATTGTCACTCAGTCCACTTCATGCTACAGAAACCAGGATAAGCACTGGCTCTGTAAGCCTCAAGGCTCTTAAAAGAGAAGAGGAAGAAGAAAGAAAAAAAAATTCACTTACGCAGCAGTGTAGACAAACTGGTCAAATTTATTTTCATCCAGACCCTCAAGGTGGTCAGCTTTTCGGGATTTCCTGTTTTCTAACTTGACACGAACCTTGATAGCTTTCAGATGATCTGTCTCCTGGAAAATTGAAATTCAGTCAATTAAATTACTCTCAAACCTAACACCGAAAAGTGCAATAAAGAAAGAAAGAAGTTTATCTCACCTCAGACGAAAATTTCACCATATCATTGCCAAACACAAAAACATTTCAGATCAGTGACGACAGACCTTCAAACCAGTATCATGAAAATGTTTAAATTTACTTCCTTATAGTATGATAGCAACGACTTTTGTGATGCCATATGTCACATCATGACAACAGTGCTTTCCTTTTAGATCATAAAAATTTATAACTTTTTGTCTTTCTTTTTAAAAAAAAACAAATCTAAGAAATAAGCTTTTTTAACCTTATTGTAAATGTGGACAAAATCCCCGAGTTGCTTGGCAAGGATCCGTCTACGATCACTCAGGGGAAGTTTTTTACTGGGTACAACCACTCTAAAGGCTTGTGGCAAATTCATGGCAGCCCTCTTCAAGAAACGTAAAACAAGGTCCTGTAAAAATGAAAAATGAAGAAAAAAAAAGCATTCTAAAAAGTAATACTAAAAATATGTGTTGAATAGAATTTATCCACTAGTAGTAGAAAGATATTGACTAGAAAATCCAATGTATGTAAAGATGAAATATTTTTTTAACAATGAACAAATATTTGATAAATTCGTTTGCAGCTGAAACAGCAAGTATTCCCTAACTCTAAAATGGTAGGTCATATCTCTTACAGGAGTCTTTAAAAATTTGAATTACCTACACATGGCCAGATACAGAACTGGAAAATCTATGGATCAAGATTTTTACGGCAAGCAGGGGATCAGCCCTGTGTGCATATAATTTGTAGGTATATATATATAATATATATCACAAGGTGAAAATAAAATACCCATAGGGAGATAAACAAATTGTTATGATCGTATTACTATAGGCTACTTTCACCATAAACTAATTTGTTACCATTTGTTCATTGAGAGCATCAATGTCCTCTTGTTTGAGAACCCCTCCGCAATCAGACAAGAGTCGTTGCTGCACCCGTATCAGGTACATGGCAAATGCAGTTCTTGCTTGTACTTTGCTGGAATTCAAAAACAAATAAAATAAAACTCACACATTGTCATACTATTTCCTGTTGCATTCTCAAGATAGAGATAAACAAACAAGGTTGAAATTTGTGTAGATTCAGTGTATACAGTTTTGAGATTATTGATTTGTAATTAAATGTACTGACAATTTCTTGATATTTTGTATTGCACCATATATTGTTGTATAAATAATTGTCTGTAAGTATTTATAACTGTTGAACGCTGCTAGGCACACTTGCTAGTCATCGTCATTGCCTGTTGCCAGTTTTGACATGCTTTTTAAAAACTTAACTCATTCCGTTAATATTAAGTGTATAAGTGTCTAACTTTGTCTAAAAATATAATTGTACTTTCCCATTGTTTCAGCCCATGATCTCAGTTTTTATATCATTGTAATAATTTTCGTTTAAACGCAATTTCTTCGGTTCCGTTTTTTTGTGGTCACCCAGCATTATTATCACTATTACAAATGACATAGATGTCTTAGCTTCCAGAAATGATTAATTCTAAAATTCACAATCATTGTCATTGTTTTCTGGCCACTTCTTGTAAATGGACAAACATCGCTTGTGTACTAAACTGCACAAAAGTAATGGCCATTAAAAAAGAGGTACCAGGAAATAAAACTCTATGCAAAGGGTCCATATCACTTCAGTTCACCCTAAATAAAAACAAAGAAATAAAAGCTTGAGATATATGTACATTTACAAACACAGTTCAATTACCTTAAAGTGTGACCCTTCTCTAGCAGACCAATGACGTCATACTTCGGTTCTGGAGGAGGACTGGGAGGGCCGACAGTCTCCAATGAATCGGACCCGTCGAGTTTGCTATCGCCACACTCATTCGAAGCATTATCTTTTTTGGCATTTTTATCCTCTTTGTCAGTGTCTTTATCTGTGCCCGCATTTGACGCCTTGACCTTGTGATTAGTCTCCTGACCTGCTTCATCCCCAGCAGCATCCCCACCATTTTCTTTATTTTTTACTGGTGGGAGAGGAAATGATGAGAGAAGACAAAAAAATAAACTAAAGTATAATATCTCTGTTTAATATTTTCATGAAAATAAAATTAAAGCCAGGGTCTACATCTAAAAAAACACACAAGAAAAACAACAACATTGCATTAAACTCAGCACTTGTATATTTCTTATGGCTGAATCATAATATTACGTCTGTCAAACAGACTATTCCAGGCTGTTGCTATGAGAAGCATGCCACAAAACTTCTAGCAATTTGCTTTGATTTCTCACTGAGAGAAGTCCACCAGCACTATGTTGGCTAAACACATATAGCATCAACCTGTCTCGGTCTAATCTATTAAGTCTATTATAAGGCATTTAATAATATAAGACATTTATATAGTGCTTATCAACGAGCATCGTCATGCTCTAAGCAAGTTACAGGAGCATATTTACCCCATAATTTAGTTTTGGGTCAACCTCGAAATGACGAGGTAAGTATTACAAAATTACCATGTTCAAAGTTGTCTATTTCCCATTCAAAAGTTTTATCTAATTATAAATAAGAGAGATAATAAGAAATGAATATGCAGTCTCTGCGCAAAAAAATTACCATTCTCTTCTGATTTGGCATCTTGTTCCTTCTTTTCCTTGCCCCGCTCATTAACAACAGCATCCTCATCACTTCCATTCTCATCTTGATCTTCTGTTTCTGGAACGCCTTGGACAAGTTTAGAGCGCTTATGCACAGATCCTGCATGAGACAAATTTACATAACATTTCATCTTGACTTTTATTCAAATTACTTGGACCAAGCATATTATTTCACTAACCAATTATCCAAATCATTTCAAACATTGAAAGTTTGTTAACATTGTTTTATAAACCAATTAACGTTTCTAAATATACATGTATAGATAGCACAGATCTAAGGAATTTAAGAATTCTTTGTTATATCATAAAAAGTGAGACATATATTTGTATAATATAATTTCTCACAGCTCTGTTGTACTGGTAAAATGTATGGACCTCATGGTATATTGCTGTCCAATTTATTGGTCAAGGTATTTGGATGCAGTGGGCTCATCATCTGCTCATCTTTAATTCCTGATGCAGAGTCTTTCTAGCCATGTGTTAAATGATGGGTGTTGTAAGTCCTCATTGACATTTGGATTTATTTCCATTTGTCATGTGCACCCTTCAGAGCTTGACATATGGCTGGTCCCTACACTGCATTTTGCGAATAACGGGGACTCGATAAACAAACAAACAAAAAATAATTTCTCACATGTAAATCACCTACAAAAAAGTCATATCTGAATCGAATGGAACCCGTTTTACGACAGACTCACTTGATCGTTTTTTCCTTCGTCTGCCATTAGCATGTCCCAGTCTCCGTTCATATTGTTTGGCCCTGAGCAATGCCTGCGTATAACTCTCAATGAATTTCTGCAGATGATGAATATTTCAAATAAATCTTAGGTTAAATAAAAATAGTTGGGGGGAAAGCAAAACACATAGGCTGGCTTCATATTTCATTCTTATGATTCTACCAAAATGCATGAATAAAATTGTTCGAACAAAAGTTACTGTTCAAGTCATTTTAACTTGTACATCCTCATTCAAACATAATAATTACTATGCAATAGTCACAGCTACAAACAACAACAAAGATATAGATATGATAAAAATTGTTAAGGCCCTTAGTAAAAAAAATGCATCCATGGGATAGCTTTCAGCAACAGGACCTGTGCACTAACTTACTCCTTTTATAAGGTATACAACATGAGAAAAACATATTTCAGCATCAAAGCATGAAAACAAAAATATAAGCAGCATTACCTCCTGTTCAGCTTTTCCAGATCCAGTCACTTGAAGGTGAATGTTATTCCTAGAAAAAAATGAAATTTTTTAAAATTTTAGATTATCATTTTTGAAAAGGACATAAATACTTTGTTGGATTATCAAAAATATTGGGGTTTTTTTTTTCTTTCATTAAATTAATTTTGCTAAAATATATAAATATCTTTTAAATTTTCTTATTTATTTCATTTATTAATTAAAATTTATTGATTTGAAATTATCTTTTTTTTTATTCTTTTTTTTCTGGGGAATCTTGAAAAGGGATTTACGATAATACAAAGATTGACTTGGATGTAAAATACTCATCAATGATAAGGAGTTCTATCATCTTATTTTATAACACACTTTGAGAAATTTCAATTTTAGTCCTTGACATATCTACAGTATATATTCAAATCTCATTGGTTCTCTCATAAGTTTCTCACTTGGATTTTGATGGTGTGATAACACTTGTGCCCTGGATTCTGTTTGACACCATAGATTTGTGTCTGAAAATAACGTAGAGTAAAATTGATACATATTTAGAGAAAACAAAGCTAAATTTAAATAGGGAAAAAAGGTATAAAATGTTTGCATTGAAAAAAATTATGGTTTGTATCTTTTTTATATATGCTAAAGTTGCTTGACTGCTTGCTTGAGCACGTCCTCCTAAAATTAAGTCAATAAAAATCACTATAGATCAATGACAATTACACCAACAAACAACAATTTTAAAAAAACATATAGTTTTACTCCTATAGATTTATTATCAAATAATAATGAATATTTCCACAGAACAAAATCATCTATATAAATACAAGTAATAGTTAGTTGATGTCAATGAATTTGCAGTCAGAACATCATGTTTAAAAAAATAAATTTTATCAATCTAACATTCGCCATGAAAAAGTAAGTCCTTAGCTATGTTACCTTTCTGGGTAAAGCCTTTGATGCAGCATCAAGTTGTGAGTGGTGTGGAATTGAAGAAAAGATCTGTCACAAAGATACGAAGAAAAGGAATATTAAACGACAAACAAATCCCAAAACTATGGAGACATTAAAATGAAGCAATGAATAAAAATACATCACGTGCCTGTCCTAATAAATGAGAACACAGCCCCCCCCCCCACCCCCCCTACTTTTTCCTCACCTTCTCCCCTGCATCATAACACACAAAAGAAAAAACATAAATAAATACATAAAAGTTGACCCATGGCTTTTTGATACTAGTTATAATTTTGAAAGAATGCAGTGAATTCTAATATAAAAGCCAAAACCAAGCCAAAATAATCAAAAAAGGCGCATCAGTTTTCTCCACTGCAGACGTAAAGCCAGCGCTATGAGCTTGTTTTGTATGAAATATAGCGCTCCACAAATGTTATTTATTATCATGATTACTATCGGTTTTAATTATGTATTTTTAAGACGATGCATATGCTTGGTACAGTATTGACTTTATGCACACATTGATGCATCCACCTTTTAGATTATCATGTGCCCAGTGTGACAATTAAGCAGAACGCAGTATTCAGCATGTCATCACATGACCGATTGGAGAAAAACAAAAACTCACCCGTGCGTGTCCCAGCTGTCAGCAGTTGGGAAAATTCTGATCCAACCCCCTTTACGAGTGTCTTCCTCTTTCACACGACGAATAATTTTAATTTCCTCACTATTAAGGCCCAGCATACTCTTGTTGGTCTGCCTCTCTTTGGATGCTGACAAAGTCGCTGACTGTGGCCGCGTCTAGGATAAAGAAACACAATGAAGGCATCTAACAACCAACATCAAGCACTTGTCACAGTGCAGCGAGACGATGAGCTGTAAACCATTTTGACTTTAAGTCTCCACATAGGACAAATGAAATTTTAAGAACAAAAAAATTTGCCACTCTCCATTTAACCTCTATCATTATTTATCACATTTTGTCAAGTTCAGATTGGATAAAACCTTCTGCGATTCTTTTAAAATGGGGGGTAAAGTAAGACAGCCAGTAACTGTCTACAAATGATTCTCTATTTGTCATAATCTTTTGTTTGAATTCGAAGTCTAATATTTCATCAAATCACATATTAGCTTTTCCTAAGCCTTAAGACTGAGACTTTTTTACATATCACCAAATTTGAGTTTATCGAACCACCACAATACATTTATCAAGAACATTGTTTACTGTTCTATCAATATATATCATTATTATTCTTCATGCTGCTTTTACATCTATATTTAAATAATTCCAGAGGGTAGTTTATCCCTTCTTAAATCAATCAAATTCCCCAGACAAATGGCCAAAATTAATAAAAGAATAGAGCTCAATATAGCGATACAGCGTTAAGTGAGTCAAGATGCTGTAAACACAGCAACAAAACTATATCTTTTATCATTCACTGCAGGTTGTCATAAATCAAATGTTTTCTTCAAATACACACTGCCTGACGATATATATCTAGAAAGCGGGGAAGATATCCATAACGAAAAAAGAGGTTCCATGAAAAGTTTGAAATATTTATGTATCTATATTATTATTCAAAAAATAAATGTGCAAGTACCAGACCAATCCTTGGAGATCTCTTTACTGGCAATGAAACTCGGTGAGCCTAGAAACAACAGATCACACCAGGTAAAAGATAAACAGCAAACAATGTAAATCAAAACAGCAAATGAGCAATCACACATGATTACAGACTGTGCAAAGCAACTAAAACATCAAACATCAAACTTGCACAACTAGCTACTCTCTTCTTTTCTATTTTTTTTTTTTAAGCAAAAGAAAACAACTAACAAAACAGAACATGTATTTTAAAGTAACTAATAAGTAAATCTAATACTAATAAGAAACATGTGACTGCTGATGAGTCCAGATTGTCTGTAATGGAAACGAGTTGTATATTCTTTCCTACTGCTTGAGTCAAATTTTCTTCATTAACGTCACAGCCTTTTTTTGGTCACATATAAGGATTTGAGCCCAAGGATATAAGGTAAAGGAAACTAAATTTTTAACTTTGGAGCTAAAGTTCTGAAATATCTTTTTTTTATTTTATTTGTCTTTGTAGATTTAGCAAATGTTTAGAATGGTATGAGAAAAAATGAGTCTTTGAGGAAAAGATTAAAACAAAATGAATACAATAGGACGAGATCGTTATAACATTTTCCCCAGCAACTTGACCTTGCTATTCGGTATGTACCGAGAAAAAATAATGAGATTCCTTATTCACCATTGAAAAGTTGTTTGTCACTGTACTTTTTACTCACAATTGACCAATCTATGGGAAACGGAAAACCCAAGCAAACTGTTTTCACCTATACCCTGACAAAATTTTTACAATCTTGAAAATATCAAAGAACTGACTGTTTGTGGGTGACATGATACCAATACCTAACACTGATAGAGACCAGAATAAATGATTCCCATCATAACTACCTGCAATTCGTTCATTGCCAAAAATAAAAGTGCATTTTAATCAGGTCATCTGAAGAAAATTTGTCACCTTTCCCATTTTTACCATATATAATAAAAGGTGACCCCACCAAGGAAATATATAGTTTTTGTAAATCTAAACCTTTTACAAATGTCCTCTTTACCATGGTATAATCCTTGTGCATAACATTGCTCAAAGAAACATAACAATTTAGATTTTTGCCTTATATATAATAAATTGTTCTTCAAATTTGCTGCAGAGATATTATATGTTGACATCAGCACATTCAATGTTTAGGACGAGTTCCAAAATGTCAGAATTTTTAAGACAACCACTCTACCTGTTTCATATAAGTCTGTAAAAGATTTTCTATTTAGCTGTCTAGATCACTGACTAATCAAACACCAAAATCTAGATAACAATCATAAGAATCTTATTGATTTGGTTAATAGAACTGTTTGATGAAAGTAAAATCTACCAGAAATATGTCAATTTTGAGGACAAAAAAAACCCCAGGATTTAAAAAGCTGAGTTGTTAAGCCAAGTAAAAATACAAACAGTTGAGAATCATGATGAAAGTAACAAAATTGAGTAGGGGAGGGGATGAAGAAAAATCCAAAAAATGTAATGAAACTCAGACAAACTGTATTAATGTTATGTTACAGCGTTTCAAAGTACTGTAATTACTATTCATGACTATTGTAAAGCTACATTATATAATTTCAAATAGAGTGAAAAATTAGTTTGAAAAGTTAGCTAGGCATTAATCTTCCCTCTGAAACTTGCCTTATAACAAAAAAAAACACAAAAAAACAACAAAAACACAAAAAGAAAAATGCAATGTAAAATTGAGTTCAAAGAGAAATAACTCATTTAAACAAATAACCCAAAGAAAAAAGCAATTTCAAGGCGAAAGCAGTCAAAAATTGAGCAACAGTTTTTTTTCCTTCAAAACTTCATTTACCTTACGCCTCAGCCAGTGATCTAATTTTTTCATATTTAAACGGGCTTCCTCGATCTGAGCCAAGAGGTCAGGAAGATTTGATTCGTCGTCCTTGCCACCCTGTGTGCAAGTTTCACCACATTATATCAATACTAATGCAACTCTTTCCTTAAATGTCTTTAATCGTGTTAGTGAAGAAATAGAGGGAAGAAAATGCAGAGCCAGGAAAATAGACCATTAGACGAGAAAAGGAAAGTGGATGTTGGACAAGTCTAGAAGGTACTGTTGTGTGATTGTCTCCCTCACTTTTTTAGTAGTTATCTCCTTTTGGTAAGTTTATAATCCTTAACCACTTGACTGCTGACTTATAATTTTCAAGTGTATTCAGATTGTGACATAAAATGACTCATTATTTGATATTGATCTATATGATTTTGTTGTTACATTATCTCAGAAACTACTCATCAGATTTCAATAAACCTACACATATTTTGAAACGAATAGCTAGTTAGAGACGACGAATTTGTCCTCATCGCAGCCAGCCCATGGCACCCAAATTCGTCTGCATCGCAGTTAGGTGGTTAACAGCATGTCTGATTAATCATCGTTCTTGTATAAGCCTGCATGAATGACTAGACTTCAACTATTAGCTGTACATCCACTGCCACTCATGCATGAATGCGATCTCACATATTAAAGAATGAAAGATGCATTACATGCATAGTCTTTGTAAATATAATATGTATACACATTGTATACCCCATATATATATATTATGGTAACTGTTCGTTACCAAAATAAACCTATATGTTACAATAACCACACTCAGGTCTCTGTTTGCTGTATATAATATGTTCTACTCTATTTAATGAAATTTAAAGGGTCGGGCCAAAATATAACAAGCACCAATGCCTCTCTGCCATAGAAGTTGGCCACTCAACTCTTTGCTACCCTTACACATCATGTGAGCACACTTTGTAATCCAGATATTTATCTATCTTTTCCTAATCTTCATGTTTTTCAGGGGGTTTTTTTGGGGGGTTTTCTCTCTCTCTTACATGTAACACGACTTATTGTTTCACAGTCTTCTAATTGCTCACATCAAAATAATAGCATGGTAGAGATGTAATACAGGGCCTTACATTCTTATACCCTTTGGGACACCCTGTACATGAGTGATCCAGTGGGTTTACTCATACACAAATACTGTTCATCATGCCCCGATATCTAATATCAATAAGCTAGATAAAGTACAGGTATATGAAATTACTCATGACGCCTGCCACTTTGCCTTGGAAAACAAATCATCTCGTCAATCTTTCACTTTTTGTTTTAATTCTAATACAAATGTGATTGTGTTATTTGGAAAATTTAGTACAAAGTATTAGTATTAGCAAAATAAATAAATAATAATAGCAACTACAGCAGCAGCAGCAAATAGGTCATTATTAACAAAAACATTGGTTTTAAAAGCCTTCTTTTACATTTGCTCTTACCGGTCTCTATTAAAATCAATTCAACAAAGGGTTACACACCATAAACTTATTAATCAATATAAAATATCAAGCAGGCATATATTCCTCCACCCAACAACATGATCTGAGTTCATAATAAAGACTAGATTGAGGAAGTGATAATTATTGTTAATTCCCATAAATAACATCTTAAAATATGCCTTTCAATGAGGCCCCCAATATTATACTAAAATCACAACACAACCTGTATACTTGATTTATTTAACTTGTGGCTGTCCATCTGCTAAGACTTGACACATTATCGTAATTTTCCTGAGGAAAATGTGCTACTGTAAAGACCTTAGAGCATGGTGATGATCGTGAATAAGCGCTATATAGTGTACATTATCATTATTGTAATTGAATCTTTTATTTCTATTCACTTCATAAAAATTTAAAAAAAGCAAGCAAATTGCATTTTGTTAGTAAATGATTAGTATCCATGCAAACACACAAACTTTATAGATATTTCGATGTTATATTTGAGCAGGTAAGCAAGGATGAATGCTGCTTTCATTTGTATTTCATTGCCTAACCTTTGAGCTGTCAAATTAATTTATTGTCTAAAAAACCCCGTCCATAATTAGCCCCACTTTCAATAGATCACAAGAAAATGAGTTCTTACTTATTAATATTACAACCAAAAATATGCCAGTATAATAATGTTCCAATGGTCTGATCAATCATTACGTTAATAATATAAATACAATATGAATCTAAAAGCAATACTGTTTTTGTTTTTTTTACAAACTGTAAAAATGTAACAATGGTTTATTTTAGGTTGACAATAAAAGTTTAAAGAAAGCAACCACATTGTTAACTTGCATCAAATTATTTTAAGAGTGAGGACAAAAAATGTTGGTTATATGAGATGAACAAACAGTGTTAGTAAATAAAATGTTGAAGACAAGAGTGTTGCAAAGTCCCTTGCACATTCAATATGGAAACAGGAGATAGCCATACCACATTAATTCGATATGAAAATATTATATACATGGAATACATGGGTAGGTGTATGGGTAGGTGTACATGTTTTAGACACAGAATATAATATGGGGGATTAATATATACAGATGTATGGAAAAGAGAAAAGCTTTTGAGGGTACTGGTATATAGCATTGGGTCTCTACTTACTGCTCTGGCCGAAGCAGGCCTTAGAGGTGCAGACTGTAACATAAGTACCAAGTCAACCAGATTTGATATAAAGAATGGAAATGAGAGAGAAATAGTAAAGACAATACAAAAAGAATATGCTATGCGTAATGCTATCTCAAACACTGCAGTGCAAATAATTATAAACGCTACTACTTAAACACCTAAAAGAGAAACACAGCATGAGGTCATGCAAGAGAATGTCAATATTGGATGGAGAGTAAGAAAACCATTCAAAGGAACATTCATTAACACTACGACACAACTAATTTAGAAATACCACATACTGAGAGAGTCATATTAATCATTCACTTGATTAGAAATGTTTTAGTTTGAACACGCTATCATTAGAAAAGCCACTGGTTTAGCAGACCTTATTCTATTGATTCATGCCAAATATTTCTATAACAGGCCATATTATTTTGCAAAACGATGGATGATTTATAACTACGATTTGCCCGTTTTAAACATGAGTCGACTGATGCATAGCAGGATTACAGAAAGAAAGTATTACTACGGTAAAAAATATATAAAATGCACAGACTGTTTCAACTAAAGATGGTATGTCTAGGAAATGTGTTTAAATGAAATATGAAGTAGATTGTAACAAGCACTTTTCATGAAACATGCTTAAGTGAGTGCGCATTAATACATGCAAAATGCTCTGACAAGACAAGACAAATGGTAAGACAAATGTGAAAAAGAAGACAGTAACAAAAGCATTGTAAGTAAAGTAAAAGAAAGTAGGACGAAAAATAAAGATCAGGTGAGAGAAAGCATAGATTTTCATTTCAAAACTTTCACAATCAATTAATTTCTTTTTAATAATGTTTCTAAGAATAACATTGCTAGGGCAAATAAAATGATGCTTAAAATAAAATATAAATATATATAGATTGTTCAGAAATGTAATGTAAAATATATGCAAGTGTTGAACGGTATAATGTATAATGTTTCCAAATTAGGTCTTGATACATTATTGTTTTCAATGTCCTTATGTAGGTAGGAAGATAGATAAGTCAGTGTTATAGTAGATAAACATGAAGAAAGATAAATAGGTGAGAAGAGAGTAAATAAAGACCTTTAAAAATAAATCATAGACCGTATACGACTGTATAAATTTGTTGGAAGAAGGAATGACAAATTACTGATTGTCTAGGAATGCCTTTAAAAACCTTATCCTGCTAACCTTTGCTCTATTTCCAAGTTTGGCTGTCACTTCCAAATTCCTCTTGCTTGGCTGCATGGTGCGCATCATAGGATCGTGGCATATCACTCCTGATGGGAAATAACGACAAGTAACACGAAGAAATCAATAGCATTGGGATTTCAAAATTCCTTTAAATAATGCAGGGTGGGCTGATCCCCTGCGTGCCTTAGAATTATTGATCCATAGATTTTCCAGCTCTATATCAGGCCATGTGTTCTAGTGGGGCACAGACTTGCACTTAACCTGGATACGTTTGTATCTGGGTCTGCATATTGATGCCTTCTCCTTTGTACACTGTCCTCGGCCAGACACAGAGCTGGTCCATACACTGTTTAATCACAGTACTAATTGGAACGGATAACAAACAAATTTTAAATAATACGTTTTGGAATGAACAAATATGTTTGGATAAATGTAGATCAAATCAAGACTAATAGAAAATAGTATAAAATGAATTATTATTATCACAAAGAATGTGATTTTGGTCCACTCTGATTGTCCATTTAGCACCTCTTTTTGACTTGTTTTGTTAAGCGTCAGAAAATTAAATTACTAGTTTTCAAACCCATGATTTCAAACTCTGTTACTAAATCAAATAAATTATATCACGGAATAGAGTAAAACTAAGCAAATTATTGGTGAAGTCAAAACGAAACATCAGCAAATTCTACATTTTTACCTGCAAGGCTGAATAAGTCACACAACATATTGCTTTTAATCTTCAGATCCAGAGGACTGTCACTGTGAGACGGGAGAGAAGGAGGGGAAATAAATGACGGGTTGCATGAAACTCAATTGCCATTAGAACAAAGCCAATGACACCAATTATGTGCCTCATCTTCACCTTGAAACTAAAAACTCTTCGTCCATAAAATTAAAATGTGTACTCTTCTTAGCAAAAATAAAGTATGCACACATTCCACTGTTACATTATTCAATCTGTAAAGCTAGCAATGAGCTGCCAGTGGTGCTTATGCCAGTAGTGATCAAAGACACAAGATATCTCGCAATGCTTTGCATTTGTTTTACTATTTATAACCCTATGAAATTGATGACAAGCCAATGATTAGTCTTTAATGGTCATGAATAAATACACTGTTCACTGTTACTAAAATAATTTGCATATAAGATATTCCTAATTCAGTAACAAGAAGGGTCAAAAGAGGAAAATATTGCTATAATGGAAGTTACTTACCATGCCAAAGATGGGGACAGATTCACCTCTAGAACCCACGGTTTTAATGTCTCATCCAGCAACACATCAAAGCCATAGAGTTCTGGTCAGAATAGAGATATTACTTGATGGTTCAAAAATCATGTGGACCAAAGTTTGTTTGTGATCAAGCTGCGTTTAGATCGACAATGTAATGCCAAGAAGTAAAAGTAAAATGCAATGGAATGTTCAATCCAGATCCTCTGGTGGTAACTCGTCTATGTAGGGAAGGGAAAGTGTGTGCAACTACAATGCATGGCTGAATGCAGGGCAGGAAACTCTTGCTGTTATCTGCTCCCTTCAGAACCGTGATTAAACAGCTCTGTGTCTGGCTGAGGACAGCGTAAAAGGCAGAAGGCATCGATGGGCAGACCCAGGTAAAAAGTATCCATGTTAAGTGCAAGTCTGTGCCCCACTAGTACACATGGCCTGATACAGAGCTGGGAAATCTATGGATCAAGATTTTAAGGCAAGCAGGGGATCAGCCCACTGTGCCAA
>JARFNW010141376.1:0-10326 GCA_031763155.1 Dirona albolineata | reverse complement strand
CGCCCCCCCCCAAAATGATGTAAAGTCTGTAAGCCTGTATTTGTATGGGGATATTTACAATAAAACTTTCTATATCTTTATCATACCATCAAAGGAATGAAATGAGTCAAGATGAGCCAATGCCTGGGTGGCGGCAGCATTCCCCAATTGCATTCATAGCGGAGGAGGACAAACACCAAGGCTACAGACAGTTTGATTATTGGTCATCTCATCAACACTACAAATTGTGCTGCTCATGACCAGACACAGAAGGCTGATCCCCAGCTTGTCTCAAGTTCCTGATCCATAGATTTTCCAATTCTGTGTTCAGCTATGCATGATGGTGGTGTGCCTTTGCGTTTGTATGCTGGTGCTTTGTACCAGGTCGCTGTCTGTGGTTGGGCATGAAGTTTGGGTCTGTACCCTGGGGCATTGATCACTATTCAGGACTGAACACAGATATCCTGACTAAGTAAGTACCAAAATTAACATAATAGATGTCTTCATATTTACTAAGAATCAGGCTTACATTATGATAAGACAATTTTTTGTTTGTTTGTTATGTGTTCCCTTTAGAACCCTGATTAAACAGATCAACTCTGTGTATGTCCTAGGACAGTGTACAAGGACAGTGTACAAGGCAGAAGGCATCGATGTGCAGACCTAGATACAATATTGTATTAAACATCCTCCAATCTTACCTCCGGGGTCATCCTCGTCTATGTGGATGTGATGCAGGGCAAGAGATTCCACACCAGGGTCAAGCTGGTCAGCTCCGTCCAAAAACATGACACGGGACTTAGCTTGACCGGTCAGACGGAAAAAGTGGCTCTCTTCCTAGAGAATAATAATGAAAAAAAAAATTGTTTAATAATCCCAGGGGTAAATTTGTGTTTAAATGTCAATATCACACAATAGATAGTATGAAATGTCCTCCACTCTATTTCACCTGTTGACAACGCAGATAAAGCAGACGACCCTGAGATCAGGCTTTTAAAAAATCATTTTCATCTTCACTTTAACTTTATAGTAAAGATATATCATCATAAAATTACCAATAATTGTCTATTTGAAAGGATTGTCCTTTCTATTAAATATTAATAAATAAATGGCATTTATAGACAAGGATGACACACCTTACAACCAAGGGGACCTCCAAATATAACGTCTGTCTCCGATAAGACGAGTTAAACCTGGCAAAATTCCTTACCAAAGGACACAAATGCCTGTGAGCCAATGCATTTCATTATGTTATTATAAAGGAAAAGTACATACTTGATCAAACAGTTCAATCCGGACTCCGTCAGAATACAAGTCACTCTCGTGATCTGGCGCAAACGTCACCAAAATCTCTTTGGTTTCCCCTGAAAATCAAGATAGCATAAATGAACTGTTTATTTCCAGACTTAAAAACTTGTGAACAAAAGGAATACCTGAACTTTAGCTTGTTTTAGACACTGGATAATGCAAATCAGAAAATTCTACTTTGCCCAATGACTATAATCTAAAATTACATTGATCCAAAATTATTTGAACTGTCTCAAATATTTGAGTTTAACTATTCTCAAGTTTAATTTTAAAGCCTGTAAGATGAATATTTATGCAATAAGTGAATAAGACGCTCAAAACAGCATGTAAAAGGGGTAATTAGAAATTAGAATTAAACAGTGTAGGGACCAGCTCTGTGTCTGGCCGAGGACAGTGTATCAGACAGAAGGCATTGATGCCCAGACCCAGGTAAAACGTATCAAGGTTAAGTGCAAGTTTGTGTCCACTAGTAGACATGGCCTGATACAGAGCTGAAAAATCTATGGATCAAGATTTTAAGGCAAGCAGGGGATCAGCCGACTAGGCCAATAAACCTTTTTTGGTACAAGAAGCAATACACGGTTCAATATTACTCATCACTAGACCAGACAGAATGGTATTGTAGTCTCAGGTGTTCACACAACGGCTATAGAAACTGTGGACATTACCAAAGAGTCAGACAGAGTAAAGCAATTCTGGTTTGATTGATTTCGACTCACCAGCTTGGATGGTTCCTTTAGTCGGGACGATGTCAAATACGTTTTTGCCACAGTCATTTTGGGTACCTAAAATGCATTAAAAATAAGAAGTCAATAACCATTGTAAATACACAGTTTGATGTGTAGCCTTTTTTTCTGTGTCAAAACGTGCTTTACAAGTTACTAACAACACTTAGGATGTCATACAAGATGTCTAGTGTGCAGATGAAAGCTTGTGGTATCGTGTCATGTAAAAGGCGATTGACATATCTCTTGATATTTTACTTCTTTACTTGTCTCTACTAATTTTGATGGTGCCGCTGATATTGATTTATCTGTTTGCACTGTACCCATAAGACAGCTATGTGTCTAGGAGGTGTGGTGGCAGAGAGGTTAAGACATTGCACTAACCACACCAATGATGGGGGCTCCAGTCTGCCTTTTGTCATTGCTTTTTTTTTGCTTGAGCAAGAAAATGGACTTCTATTACCTGCATTGCAGCGCTGCACTGCGGCTGATGCTTGTGTTATTTCAGGGGTTTAAAAAAACAAAAATACCCTAAAGACAATACAGAGGAAATTTTCATTCTCATTTTTATGAAACCACTATTTGAAACCAAGATCATTTTAATGTGTAGATGATTAACGACAAAGAATTCTATTCACTTCCCTGTCTGTCCAGTCTTATCATAATTCTAAAGTCTGGTTATTGCTTTAAAAAAAAAAGTCAAATAAAAAGCAACAATATTTTTCCTCAAAGCTCCATGAAGTATAATAACACACTACATTTTTACCTTCTCAATTATATAAAAAATGAGAAAAAAAGTGTCTGAAACTCCGTAAATTTTAATTCATGCCCATACCAACAAAATTGACCAGCTCGTTCTTGTTGAGGAAAAGTGGTAAGCCTTGGGCTTTTTTATGTCGTAGCTGAGACAGACTGTCCTGTTTGATGACGTAGTCGATGGCCAAGGAGGATGTGTTCTGAATCTGATGGACGAAAACATTATAGATTTATTGTCTTTATCTGTATCTGTATCTGTATTGTTATCAAATTATGATCCAATTCTTGTACATAATTGAAGGGTGTTTGTCTGTATCAGACGAAATTATATCTAGGGGGTATACATATCATAATCTACTTCAAATTTTAATATATTTTTAAAACTTGAATTTGCTGAGATACCGAGTCATTTGCAAAAAGGAAAATTTACTTCATAAAAGATACAATAGCAGAGTAAAAGTTATTGCTTCAGGCCCCAAAATGATCACATAAAAGACAAAACAGTAAAAAATAGTGAAAATGGATGGTGCATTGCAAGATTTCTCACCTTGAAAGGTTTCTCAATAAACTCGCCAACCAAAACAGAACTCAAATCAAACAAGTTGTCCTCAATGTTCAGGTTGACCAGTGGACTCACACCACGACCTTTAAAGGTCAAATGCAGTGTAGAGTTCAACGTTTTAATTCCCAATTCTTCTTGGAACTGAAAAATAAGATAGATAATTAATAAAATCATAATATAAAAATATCAAATTGAGGAATAAAAATATCAAATTAAGGAAATTGTCCTGGATCTGAAAGAACTGGGCCTGGAGGAAGATGATGCAATGAACCAAGATACATGGAGATGTGGCATTCATTATGGCAACCCTGCAGAATGCGGGACACGCTGAAAGAAGAAGAAGAAGTCCTGGATCTGGATCGACAACAATCTTTCTATTATAATCTTAAAAAAATTGGACTTAACATGAACACGATCATTGCCTTCACTTATATATTGTCTTGGCTTGAATTACAATGATTCAACAGCAGGCTCCAGTCCTACAGTTGTTTGGACATAACTTGACTTATATAATTATTAATTTTTTGATTTTTATAATCAAATTTTAATTTGAAAACCCATGGTCACACTGCATAAACATTTAATGAGCCAAATAAAATGAAATTTAAAAAAGTCTTCTTGAGTAAAAGGAATGCGAAAGAAGACTATGGTAATGGTATCGCTTCAAGGGAAGTTTAGTTAATAATATTATAAATCATGAAATCCCTGTCACCATTTGTCCTTGAGCGGGGCTGAAAGTCAGCAGAATAGTGTGAGTAGCGCCCGGCTCCAGAGCCCTTAAGGCATTCAGCATCACAAACGGTCCAGACGGATGCAGAGCTGTTGATCCCAGCTAAAGCGGAGCAAAAAAAAAAAAGAAGAGAAAAAAAAAAAGAAAAAAAGAGAAGTGTGATAATTATTATCAAAATAATTCAATTTGTGAGGAGATATAGGTACATATTTTTTTTACATAAATGAGGATAAGATGACAGGTAATCCTTTGTGTCGACATCACATCAATCTGGTAGACATCAAGGGCGGGGACACTCAAAACAAATATTCTTATAAAGACCTGACACAAATCTAGGGAAACACAGCTTAACGGTGTGAGTAACCAAAAAATGGAACAGCCTGACAAAATCGGCCATAAACACACCATCAATAGACACATTCAAAAATAGACTCTACAAACACGGGAGACGACAAGACATATACGTCATGTCACCAGCCTCACCAGCAGTCAAAGTCAAATTCAAATAACAATAGTCTGTTGAAGAGGAACATCCATAAGTATCCATAGGTATCCATAGGTATCCATAAGTATCCATAAATATCCATAAGTATCCATAAGTATTCATAAGTGTTCATAAGTATCCCTAAGTATCCATAAGTATTCATAAGTATCCATAAGTGTTCATAAGTATCCCTAAGTATCCATAAGTATCCATAAGTATTCATAAGTATTCATAAGTATCCATAAGTATCCATACGTATTCATAAGTGTTCATAAGTATCCATAAGTATTCATAAGTATCCATAAGTATCCATCAGTATTCATAGGTATCCCTAAGTATCCATAATTATCCATAAGTATTCATAGGTATTCATAAGTATCCATAGGTATTCATAAGTATTCATAAGTATCTATAAGTATCCATAATTATCCATAAGTATTCATTTTCCATACCTCAACATTTCCATTGGATATGTTCTGGATTGTGACAGATTTCGGATAAGTCTGACCAATGGACACGTCCCCAAAATCAACCATTCTCTTTCCTCCATCAGAGATGACCACAATCGGAGGCTTGACCACTGGACAGTGAACGTCCAGGTATAAGGTGTTATGGATGCTGGAATAGACCAAAACAAAATAGGACGAGGCGTTTCAATTTTGCAGACATGCAACTTTTGAAGTCGGCATGACTGTAACATTTCAAATTAGAAAAAAACCCCCAATAAATACAGGCTCTCTTGTTCCCAATTTCCTTGATAACAATGAAAACAATTTACAATCAGAACCAAAAATTAGGTTTCATAAAATGAATACAAAAACACAAAGCAGTTAATTATATATTTTTCATGACCTGATTGAAACCAAAATGTTATCACTGGGACAAACCAAAATGCATTATCATTTGAATCAGTCATTTGAATCAGTCATTTGAATCAGTCATTTTACACATAAAAAACAGATCAAGTTTGTAAGATGTGACAACTTGTATGTCATAAGACGACGCTGCTCTGTTTGAGATTCTATGTAATTGTTTATTGATTCTTATATTCTTAAACTGTATAATTGCGTCTCAGAGCATATTTAGAAGTAGATTGTGGTCTTAATATAACTGAATTAATCACCATCATTAATCTATTTCTAATAATCAATTGTGATAGTGTTATCTGTATATAAGTTTCAAATATTATTTCTGTGCAATGCTTACCTGTATGGCACCTGTCCTGGGTTTCCTGTGGCACAAGACGCAACATAGCAAGGAATGGTGACTGACTTAAATTGACCTTTGAACTGGCGGACGAGGGATGTCACGGCAGCCAGATACTCTGGGGAGCTGATTTCATAAAAAAATAAACTAAAATGTTAGCATTTGCGTGGAAAGAACCAAAACAAAATTTAAAGATACATCAATCACTATATTGGCTATTTATATTACTATGTAAAATTACACAGTAATGTCACCAATATTAAGATTAATAAATAAGTTTCCATTTTTACATTTTATACTATTACAATCTATTCAAGGTCAACTGTTACCACAAAGATACTTTAGATATACCTCCACGGTTCCAATATATAAAAAAAAAACAAATGCAAAACTGGGAATGTCATGATCTAATCCACAATCAAATTCACTGAAAATGAATAAATAGGGAGTGGACACTTATCATGATAGTAATAATAATAATAATAAAGGTAGTGAGTTGGTATGCTGTCCTCGGCAAGGTGGTGTTGTAGTGGCAGGCATGGGTTCGATTCCCCTGCCCGTTCAACAAAAGTCTTTTTTTCTATTCTTGTTCTTGTCTCTCACTGGCATTGCAACATTATCCTGCAGTTAATCAAATTCACTGAATGTCAAATCCTAACACATATGTCACTCTGACATGACTTGATTAAAAAAAACCCAAAGGAAACAACAGGCATGCCATGATAAATAATTATCCTAATGAGCTTTGAGAATTTTCATCTAGCCTATTTCAATAATATTGTTCAATCACTTACTCTCGTGTCAAAGCTTCCGGATCGAATCGGGGGGACGTGGTCATTGTGGCGGCACTACTGGTTGTTGACGGCACAGCTGACAGCTTGCTGCCTTTGGCTTGGGGGGCTCCTCCTTTGGGAGAGTTTTTGGGCTTACCTCCCTTTCCAGCTACAGCCTTCATGAAAACATTGGACAGAACATTGACATTAAAAAACAGAATGAATATATAATATATACATATAATTTCATAATTCAAAATTGGCTTCCTAATATTGGTCATGGATCATTGAACGTAGTTTTAATCTGAAAAAGACTTTGGATGTTTGTTATTGTTATCGAGGTGGACTAATAATTTCCCTTGATGTAAAAAAAAAGGCCAAAGGAAGTCAGAAGGACTATCATATCAAAATAACTAGGTAAAGTGAACAAATTTATGTGTCGTGTATCGTTGATGACTCAAAATAATTCTCAATAATTTAACTATAGGTGTACTGTAAACACTTTGTATTTTCCAAATTTCATTTCATTTTTAGTAAAGAAACAAAAACAATACTGAAATGACAGTATATATTTACAGATTTACCGACACCAGCATTGAATAAAGAATCTGATAATTTTATCAGTGCTCCAATTCTGTTGTTGAAAATATTACCTACTATTACTATCTTGTATCATTGACCTATTTAATTGGAATGAAGAAACAAAAGTAACTTTTGAATACAAAATAATGAATATAAACATTTGATTACTAGAAAAAGAAAAAGGAATGTGGAAAAAATCAATAAATTATAAAATTATAACTGGGAACATCAAAGATAATGCAATGACAAAAGTGTCAAACGTTACGGAACCAATGCAAAAGGCTTCACTGTAATTTTGCCGTGTAAAGGGGTAAACAAAAAATCATAACAAAAAGCACTGGCCTACATCATCATCTCCTTCGCCATTATCTTCATTTTCATCTTCATTTCCATCTTCATTTTCTCCTTCAGGTAAAATTTGTGGAACCTCTTTCTCCAAATCCCCTGCTTCTTCCTCTATCTGAGAGCCATCTTCATCATTGTTATTTACGTTTCTATGAGCACGAGGATAGCTTTGATTCCAATCATTCTCTTTAAGTCGCATTTTCCCTCGAGAAATCTTATCTTTAGAGGAATTGTTTGTGTTTTGATGCTCAATGACGTCTTCAGCACTGTAATGCTTACTTCTAGATCTCATTTCCTTTGGAAATTTATCCAAACTAGTATCGTCAAAATTTTGTTTGACTTTCATATTTCCACGAGATTTTATGTCCTTCAAACGGAGATCTCTGTCGCAAATGGGTGGTTTTATGGGTATTGTTATCGAGACGCGGTTTTCACTTTGACTTCTAGACACTCTGCCATGATGATTGATATTTCTATTGTTCCCTTCGTTTCGATTTTGGTTGGTGTCAGGACGTTTTTTCTTCTTCAAACTCTTTTTGTCAGTAGCAGAAGCTTGAAGTTCCAGAAGCTTGGGTTTAAAAAAAGAATTAACAAAAGTATAGAAAGTAATTTACAAGAAAAATGTCATCATAGGAGGCATGGTGGTTAACAGGCTAGGATATTGCTTCAACCACGCCGATTCTGGAAGGGCTCGGATATGGCTTTCGGCATTGTGATTGTGTTTTGCAGTAGCACATTTTCACCGGGAAAGCAACTGAACACTCAATACTTGACATGCCACACACTGCCTGATAGGCACGAATACAATTTTTGTACCAGGACGACACTGCTTACACCGAAAGGAACCTCCGAATTGAACTTACATGTCCGACAAGAAGAGATAAGCAGGGCTATGTGTCTAACCTAAGGACCGAAACGCTGGTGAGCCAATACATCTCATTACGTATAAATATATTGTTGTGACAGTTTTGAATGCAGCATTACACAGGGTCCAAAGTTGCTGGATATGAGGTGTGCTGTATTTGACTTATATCTGGTCTTGGTCATCCTAAGAAGATGAACTAACAATGTCAGTAATAGTCACAGTTATTATTGAGACATTTTTCCAGTAAACTATTTAATCACACCACAGAATCTAAACGTGACGAAGCAAAGACTTACAGCATTTTGTTCTTCTTGTTTCTCCTTTAGGGCGGCTTCTTCCCTCTCTCTCTCTTCCCTGGCTGCTTCAATTTTGGTATGAATTCTCAGCGCTTCCTGGCGAATGTCATCGTCATTTAGGCTTGGTGTAAACCTTACTTGGATTTGGGTTTTCTGCAATAAAGGTCAGGAGGCTAATATTAATAACATAGAGATTCATCGTAAGAATGATATGTAGGTCAGTCATATAAATTCCATACACAGACATTATGCATTGAAGTTCTGTTCATTTTGGTTACGATAGCCTAAAGATAAATTACCTTAAGTGAAATTTAATGCAGACTTTGTGACCAGTTATTGTATTCCTCTACAACTGTTTTCATGAAAGAGGTAGAATAGTAGCAATTATTGTCAATAAGAATACAGCCCTCTTCATAAAATGGCTGTTTAGAATCAGCTATAAGAAAATGAAAATGATGCAAATCTTTTTAATCTTTTGTAGTTGGAATTTACAATCTGCATGATCAACACACATCTCTGAAAATACATTGGACACCACACACATTCGTATAATCGTACACACACCTGTCCTGGTTTCACTGTCCCAACACACGGGGAAATTGAAAATGGTGCATTGTGGGGTACTTTGAACTCAAAGGAAGTTGGACCCACAGGAGCAATGTCACCTGAAAGCAAACAAATAGCATATAAATATCATTGGTATTGAATGGCATATTTGAGAGTAGAAACTAGACAGCGAGATAGAGGGGTAAAAATTCACCTAAGGAAATAAAATGCATGGCTACAATTTAAAAAAAATCAAATATAACAAATATAGTGGAGGGACTCCGGACAGGACACAGTGCAAATTGGCACTAGCAGCTTGGTTTGGTTTGTCAGATAGTGGTGATTAATTATAACCGACCAAACACTTTTTTTTTTGGTCGGTTAGAATTATTCACCACTTGTCTGACGAACCAAACCAAGATGCTAGTGTCAAGTTGTCTCCACGATAAGTCTTTAATTGTTGTATCAAAATCTTTACACATGTTACATACATGTTATACTTAAGCCACAACTCATCCTTTAATACAAAGGTTTACATGAAAAAGGCAATATCCTGGATATCATCGTCAATAAAGTTACGGTCTTTTTCGTATTAACGGATGTCTAGTAGTACAACACTCTTTTGTTTATGATGAAACAATTTGGATGTCTGATATATTATTCGAATAGCCTTGTAAAGTTGCCAGTAAAAAGTATTAGAACTGTTATAGTCCTCGACCTATCAAATATAGTACCTTGACCTATCCGTGGCACTGGATGGGTGAATTCGTTGCTGCTGGTGTGGCTGTTGATGACGTGGAAGGTGGTGCTGGCTATGTCGTACAGCGGTGTCGCAGCGAAATGGATGACTTGGTGGGAAAGCTCTAATGGCGTCAAGACTCCGATGCCTTTGCAGGATATCTTAAAATCCCTGGTTATACGCAGAGTGAAAAAAACAGAAGTTAGTAATTAAATAATAATAATGATAATAATAATAAAAATAATAATAATAATGATAATAATAATAATAATAATAATAAAAAAAAATAAAATAATAATAATAATAATGATAATAATAATAATAATAATGATAATAATGATGATGATAATAAAAATAATAACAATAATAATAATAATAATAATAATAATAATAATAATAATAATAATAATAATGATAATAATAATAATAA
>JARFNW010141365.1:0-10327 GCA_031763155.1 Dirona albolineata | reverse complement strand
CTACTACTACTACTATTACTACTACTACTACTACTACTACTACTACTACTACTACTACTACCACTACTACTACTACTGCTGCTGCTGCTACTGCTACTTCTACTACTTCTTCCTCTTCTTCTCCTTTTCCTTCTCTTCCTCCTCCTCCCTCCCATCCTCCTCCCCCTCTTCTTTTTTCTCCCTCTTTTTCTTCTTCTTTTCTTTTCCTCATCCCCCTCCTCGTCCTCCTCCTCCTCCTCCTCCTCCTGCTGCTGCTGCTCCTGCTCCTCCTTAATAATCTAAAAAAGAGGAAAATTTGACAAAATTATAATATGTGTTATCCCAAATCAGGAAAACTTACAAAAATCTCAGGCATTTCCAAGTCCCTGTATTTATAAGTCCGTCTTCATGGGAATGATATTTGACAATGTCTTAATATGTGTTGGTTGATCTTAAAGACCGTCTTCATGGAGCCAGGCCAAATAATCAACGATCGTGTTAAAACAATTTTAAAATTTAACGGGATGTGGACATTTCAACCTTCAACTTCATTAGACTTATATCTGGTCGTTATTCGAGTTCTACTTAATGTCCGACATCCTATTCACATGTTAAAATAGTTTCTGACTACACACTCTGTCCGAAATGAACCCTGCTCTCAGATTCAAGTAAGGCGTGAAATGAATCAATTAGATGGAAATAATTATCAAATCACTGACGTGAGAAGGGAAAATCCCCTTGGGATTATGACTGGGAAAATTGTCCTTGATTTCTAATAGTACATTGATTGAAATAGCACGCTTACCAGCCTATACTTCGTTTCCGGGAAATGTATGTTAAATTGCCATTATGTTGGTGCTATTCAGTGCACTCTTCCCGCTATGTCATTTTTGTCCGTCTAGAATTATATATAATATAAAGGAATAGCCTTAATCTGTCTCCGAGATAATCTCGGCATCCACTGCAAATAAAAATATTTCAATAGCACTAAAGTTTGTTTGTTTTATCACAGAGTAACATAGGTTTACTTTTATAATTGGGTAAAACATAATGCAAGTATTTTTATTTAAGTAAAAAGTCAGGATCCAAATTCACTCCGACGCATTCTGTGCATTCCGACTGTGGTGGGCAGGGGTTTTCAAAGAATCTCGATTCTCGATCGTTTTCAATTAGGAATTAAAGCGACATTTAATTTAATGACACTAACAACAGCACTAAAAAGAGCAAGAGAATGAAAAGGAGAATTTCTTTATACTCTACGGATAACATTCTAAAAATGGACTCTGACGTAAGCACATGTCATGATCTATTATTGTTTTTCTTTCCAGTCAGTGCGTATTAAATTGCACACATTTAAACCAATCATTGAAACTCTCTCAATCAGTTTTTATTCTTATTCGTTGCCTTGTCAATATATATTTTTTAATCGTAATATCAGGTGTCCAAGGGTATCATAATACAATTAATTGTTGTTGACATTTATTTGTCTTTGTACTTACCTGTCAGTAAAGCACTCACTTGGTCGCGCTTTAATTTAGATCTCGTACCTAAATATTATAATATTATATAGACACGTAAACGTCAAAAAATGTATATCATTACGTAACAGGCACATTATACAATATGGAAAACAGTAGAACGCCAATAATACGAGTTTCATAGCGGCAGGGAGTTCAAGCGGTTTAGTGTTGTAGAAATCTATTTCCCTGGCATTAGTTTGATACTAGGGTGTGTTGTTGTTTTTTTGTTTTTTATTTATTTGCATTATTTCTCTTATTCATTTTCATGTTGAATTTGGATTTACTTCCATTTTCCATTTGTACCCTTCAGAGCTTGACATAGGGCTTGTTGTTGTTGTTGTTATTTGGTTGTTGTTGTTTTGTTTTTGATTTGTGTTTGTTTTCTTTTTTTTATCTTCACCCCGTAATAAATGGTGTCAATAACAAGAACACCGTTTCGTTAGCGTGGTCATTTGAATGGCCTTTGTCGCTCTCTCTCTCCATCTCCTTCGTCCAGCGTCTATTGGGCATTCATCATTCCGTCCGGGGAATCCCAACACACAAAACAACATCCGAATCAAATTTGAACGGACCAGTGAAAAACAATGAAGAGCTGATGAGTCTAGAAGAATGAAGTACAATAAATGCCCTTATTGAGATGCCATAATAATAATAAACTTTATCTTTTAAATGGCTCCCATACAGGAGGTGTATAACAGGGAAATCAGTTTTCAGCTGTGAACTGTACTTGATTTGACAGACAAACATTGTCACCACGTAACAGCCATGGGGGGGGGTCGAGGGGGGGGGGGCGTTATAAAAAAGTAAGTCCCGCAGATTCTTGGGTTCCCTACTGCCACTGCTTATCCCGGTTTCCGCAGCATGGAAGGGACAACGCGATGAAACGTCACCTTCTAATTCATAGGAAGAACATAGAGAAAGAGACAGAGGGGTGGCGCGGGGTAGCGTGTGAGAGAGAAAGAGAATACACAGAAAAAGGGAGGGGCAAGTACCGTGACACCAAAGATTCGAACCCACTACCTCCGCCCGGGTACTTGAATTTATGTGTCTGTTTCAGGCATAAAATGACCACGGCCTGATTTTGGATAGACGGGACTGTAAACCTATCGTTATATCTTATATTTACGTATGTGCTCCGTTGATGATGATGTCTAACTTTTCAGGGGTTTCTAGATTGCCATTAATGTGTTGGAGTTGAGTGTACACTTCCCACCATTTTAATTTTGTCAGCAATAAAACAATCATTATTCTTGGGAATTATAAACATGTTTGAACCCGGAAGCTAAGATATCTACGTCATCTGCACAACCTCATTACTCAATAGAAGTCTCACTGACATATTTAGAAAATACCCCATTGATTTAAAAGGTCACGTTCAAATGTCACCACTTACGAAAAGCGCAAAATCAACTGACCCTGGCGGCAAAACGTCACACTTTTTAATCCTGCCGTAAAGCTTTTCAAAATCAATAAACGTTGAAGATAGAAAACGAGGCCTTCTGTATTTTGAAGCCGACCTTGCAATAGGAAGGGTTTTTTTGGTGCAAGGTTCACACTGAAAATGCACACTATAATATAGGTATTATATATACATGTGTGTGTGTGTCTGTGTATTATGTGTGGGTGGGTGGGTGTGTTTATTCTAAAGCTCACATCCTAATACTTTCTCATCGAGTGAAGAATTAACGTCACTTCAGCCCAAGCCTCTATGGAGAAATAGGATATATTTAAAAGAGAATTAACAAAAACATGAGTACGGTAAAGCCTTCAACAAACTAAAAAATTTATTCTTCATAGCCTTGAAACATTTTATTAAAGCTTCTTTGGTCTAAAAATGCAATAAAATCCAACATAACGTTTCTCTATCATTTGGATCGTGCTCCAAATCAAAATATAACAAACTTCTACAATAATATAGTAATTAAGGATGAGGGGGTGGGGGGGGGGTAGAGAAATCTTCATTCCTTAATGAGACGGTGTACATTCACATTCACCACATCGCCATCACATTGTCCGTGAAATAAAAGAATATTATTGATTCCCGACTTGTAAAACTTGGCCCATTTCTTGGAATTGGGATACGGTGGTTTTGTGTTCAGTATAATGATCTATAAAAATACCCACTACTTGGCACCCCGTTGATAGTTTGAGAGCTTTAAAGAGATTTAGTTTATTATTCCGCAATTGGATGGGCCCATGACACAGGTCCCACGCATTTATTTATTTATTTTTGCTTCAAGCCTCACGAGGAGATGGGAAATTCCCTTCAACGGGACAATCAAAACATCGTCTCGAGTGGTATATAAAGCAACGATTTGATCATTATATTATATTAATATATTTTATTTTCATTCCCATTCATTCATTCATTCATTCATTCATTCGTTCATCCATCCATCCATCCATCCATACATCCATCCATCCATCCATCCATCCATTCATTCATTCATTCATTCAAACCTCCATTCATTCACGTCCTTTGTATCCATTTATAACACAGGATGATTCATTCAGGTTGTGGGGGAACAAACTTGAAGAGCAAATAATAGGAATCAGTTGAGTTGTATGGTTTGCTGCATAACGAGAATTTCAAAACAAGGAATTTGTTCTCCTCTAAAAATGATGAAGATATTTTTGTGTAATTTTTCACAGTGACGAATCATTTCAAACATGTCGTTTTTGAGTATTTTGACCGTTGTAAAATTTCACAATATCACAAAGGAAATGCATATGGACCCATTGCCTTGAGATTATTCCCGTGAAAATAATGCTAAGTGTCCAATAGCTTCGTGCAATTCTCATTTCCGAGAGCAAATGATAAATTCCAATTCTATTGGTGCTATTCAGTGCACTTTTTTCCGCGAAATGATTTTCATTCGTCGAGAATAAGGAATACATCATTGTTTGTTCTCGGAAGCAAAGACTTTACGCCATCGAAATCCCCCGAATATATTTCAATGGTGGTCTTATATGAACATAATCTGAAATATAAATTAATCACCACCATACATTTCACATTGTGTCCATAAATACTCTATCGTTTTCAAAAAGAAACCATTACGCCGATCTATTTCCATGAAATCAAGCATTCCCATTTGAAATAATGTTGAATTCCGTGTCCTGACGTCGCAAAATTCTTAAATTTAAATTGACTCGAGCGATTGTGCGTCAACCAGTGGCAAATATATAGGAGAAGAAAAATATTAACTTTCTACCTCGGTCAGAAAAAAATGTTTCTCCATAACTCGAACCACTTTTGAGATATTCAGGTTCGTTTCCCCGACAACATTATTGTATACTCATTCACAAATTATAGTATATTCGTTCATATTTCTTACATGAGAGTACCTACATAGATGCTGCTGTTCAAGAATGAGCAGAAGTCAAGAAAAATACATTCGTGAAATTATATCTTACCCTAAGAATCCAAATGTGTATCAACACGAATATGTCGTTTCTTTTCAATCATCAACTGATTGGGCCGAATGGCCGTAATTGTGTCAAAATGTGTCAAACATATGCCATTTCTTTGTCGTGTTATTCATTCTATTAATCAGCCTTCCTTCAAGACGGCATTCTAGGTGTTGATGTTAATGTCCGCCCAGCCATTCATGGATATAAATTATAAAATAGTTGGAGCGGTTGGATACCATTGGGGCGTTCCGGCTAAAATGAAACCCAATCCAAATTTTAAAAAATTTCAGGAACTGTACTAGCTTGTCAGTGATTTCCGTTCATTTCTGGAATGCATCCTGGACGCTCGATCTAAAAGTTTCGAGGGAACATGTGTGATCTGTGATAGGCTTGGCTACAGGTAGTGAAATATATTGTCAGAGTGTTGGTATAATGCGCCTTGCAGGCTGCTATATACGGTATACTCCCCCTTGGCTTGAAAAGGATATTGAATGACACGGCCTGGTGGGTGATAAATTATGTAAAGTCTGACAACTTGCACTTGTACGGGGATTCGAGACTTTAAACCCATCTTTATTTTATAAAGGAAACCCCCTCCACTTTCTTTTTTTATTTTTAATAGGCAGACATACCCTGGTGCCCTTTCTGTAGTCATATATTATAGATCATATCAGAGGAACAATAGACTCGTGTAGACACCACGGCCAGAAATTCCAATCACTATTTTTGCGATTTTCACTTTTTGTGGTTATATAATATGTTTTTGAAAATAAAATTGCATCGCTGACTTGGATCAAAGGTGAAATAGTTGTAAAATCATGATTTATAAATTGAAAACATCACATTGTTCAAAGGGGGGTACTTTCTTTATTGTCATTTTCACCTTCGTTCTCCTCAATAGCCAATATTTCCTGAAGTTCTTTGCGGGTCGCCCGTGGCATGGAAGGACGGTGGTGCTGGTAACACCTGTGGGCCAAGGTCTGGAGGTCAGATCGTTCTGATATCATCAATTCCCCATACAGGTATAATCCCATAGCCTGTCGGAATGTGAGAAACAAGGGAAAAGGCAGATGACATTTCTATAAACAGCGTGTGGATATAAATATGAGACAATTCATACCATTGTGTACGGCAGGTGTCATAAACATAGAACAGAATTAACACGTCTGCTGCCGTCATAATCACAGACCTTACTTTAAGTGATAAGACATTTGTGCAAGCAGTGAATCACTATAACTACGTCATATTTTGAGTATAATCGATTGTTAAATGGCGCCAGATAAGATTGTGCCAAAATGTGCTCATAATTTACGTTAGGATTGTGAATTTGTCCCCAGCGCTCGTGTGCATAGACCTTGCGTAAACTGTTGCCTTAGACCGTGCTGATTTAGAAACTGTTAGACACTGCAATTCCACATCTGACGCCGTCCCTGGATGGTAACTCCACATAACGCCAATCTCGAAATATTATCTCTGGACATTCGACCATACTACCTTCCCCGTGAATTTTGATTATTGTGAATATATTATTCATGTATTATTATTATTTCAATACTGTGATGCTCCATGTCTTATGCGTCTGTAAAACAAATTTCCCTAATGGGATGAAAATAAAGTATATCTTATCTTATCTTATCTTATCTTATCTTATCTTATCTATCTTATAATGCATGTTGCACCTTGGGAAATTCCAGTCAGTGCACATGTTTTATACTTAATAGTAATAGATCTACGGTCTATGCATACGGTAGCAACGTGTAAATTTGATGGCGACTGTTATGAAATAACGATCTAGTAATGTTGATGGTAGCAGTAATTGAGTTCACGGTGGTAGAGGTTGTGGTGATGATAGAACAGGTGATGTTGATGATGTTGACAACAATGATGATGTTGATGGTAGCAGTATTTGAGTTCATGGTGGTAGAGCTTGTTGCAATGATAGAACAAGTAATGTTGATGATGTTGACAATAATAATGACGGTGTTCGTGGTAATGCCATAATTTGCATTGTTTTTGCTGACAGTACAATACCGATGACCAGGAATCCCCTGGAATGATATTTACCCTGTGCTGATGAAGAAACCGTTGGACATCACCATACCACCTTTGACACCGCCGCTGGATGACAAGTTCACACCATGCATGTTGTACCTGGGGAAAGGTAAGCCAATACATGGACACACTAGATACATCAAAAGACGTATTATATCACGCAACAAACATGCCATTACGACAAGACAGAACTTATTTTTATTTTTCCCACTAACTTGACATTTGCTATTCAGGAATCACCAAGAAGAAAATAAATGGCCACCATTAATCGGAAATTCCCTATTTCAGCGATGTTTGTCGCAGTATTTCTACTCACAATCAATAGAATGAAATTTCAATTTTTTCACACTAAACTAAATTCTACTATTTAAACAGGACAGGCTTCACACTCAACGCCCATCAAATGTATCATTTCTGAATAAATTGTGTTCGGGTCATCTCGCATTCTTTAAAAGCAACGCTATTCTATAATAAGTCAGCAATAATTATTCATTTATTTTAACCAGGCCAGCAGCTCATTTCCTAATGAAACTAATTTGTATACAAGCACTCTTCAAGACTAACTGGAGCAAAGCATGCGACCAGACTATTCATAGAGCACTGCGGCTACAAAAAAGCCACGCTTTATGAATGGACGGATGGCTTATTTAGTCAGACATGTCAATATCCGAATCGCAAGGGAGGGACCAAAATACGTGCATTGGGAAGGGTTTGTTTTTGTTTTTTGTTTTTTTTTGGGGGGGGGGGGGGTTGTTGGGTTTTTTGTTGTATTTTTTTTTTTTCTTTTGTTGTTTTTTTTTTGTTTTGGGTTTGTTTTTGTTTGTTAGTTTGGGGTTTTTTTTGTTTTTTTGTTTTGTGGTTTTGTTTTTTTGGGGGGGGGTTGTTTTGTTTTTTGTTGTTGTTTATTTTTTGTTTTTTGTTTGTTTGTTTGTTTGTTTTTTGGTAGTTTGTTTTGTTTGGGGGTTTTTTTGGAGGGGGGAGGGTTACATCAGACAAATGAATGATCAATTTAATCTAAATAAATTAATTTTAACTACAAATTGTTTTTCAATCAATGCTCAGCAGCCTTCCACGTCATCAAAGGATTTGACGAAACAAAACAGGAGTCGACAATGTTTATCACACTTGGAAATGAGATAATGTAGTCAAAACACGCCATATGTCGCTACAGCAACATACAGACAAAAATAATTATCTGCATTTGACAGGTGAAAATAGCAACAAAAACGGAACGAAAGTTTCTTTGTGTGTCCGTGTTGGACATGTGTCTATCGTATGGAGGTAAGAAAGAGAGGAATTCATAAAGACGGGGGGGTGGGGGGGGGGGGGGTCGGAGACATTCAATTCTGGACAAGTTCCAGCTATATACAGACTTCCATAACGGCAGGTTTTACTGTACGGAAGAAAGGCATTCTATTAACGCTAATGTAATATAATATTTTAATATAAAAATCATATCATTTGCTGACTAAAACCTTTCAGTGACTGCCTGATCAAATTTTTGAACTTTGAATTGCTATAAGTGGTTTTTTATGTTGCGACGCATTGAATGTGATATTGAGCGATTAACGTTATTCTAAATAATATAAGACATTGACTAAAAGACACATATTATATACACACAAATGATTATTTACAAAGTGTGACAGTTGAATCACTTCCCACTCACCTCTGCATTGCCCAGGCTAATAGAATACTTGTCTCTCATGGAATCGAAAACACTTTGAGGTATTCGAATCTCAGGGTTCTCCACCACCAGCCCTAGTAACAAAACAATCTGGTCCGGCAGAAGCTGGGAAAGTATAACAACGTATATATAAATAATATCAACAACAAATAACACCAACAGCAACAACATCAACAACAGCTGCAACAACAACATTTATTGTATAACTTCTTTCTTTTTTTGACATAAACAACAACAAAAGAAAACCAAAACGATGTACCGGTATTTATTTTGGTTAAACGCCCTTCTAAGTATTGACAATACCCCCAACCAGCGCCTCCTGCTTAACACCCCTCTCGACCAAAAGCTGGCCGTCTAGTACCAGTCACGTCTTTTTGGTGTTTGGAATAGAAACTTCCAAATGTAACCGGTCATCGAGTGTATCAAACGATTGGGCGCTGGTGGCTGTAGATTTTAACAACCAAAATGAATCAGAAATTACTACCAAGACCTTCGGATTGAGTGACGTTAATGTTGAACAGAACCAGAAAATGCAACTATGACGAGTGGTGTCTATCTATCCATACTATATCTGTTACTGTCTATCTACCTATGCCGTATCTGTTACTATTCGTGACGAGACAGAAGGACGGAGAATGAAAAGAAAGCGCATCAGCCACTGGTCAAATGGGATTCCCGTGTCTTTGCATGGGCCTTTGACTATTTCGTTCCGTCAGTGGCCGCGGGCTCTGGATGGTACCCTAATGGCTTAGACAAGCATTCAGCCGTGGCTCGATTAATCCCCCAACCCATTCTGGCCCCCTTCTCCGGAGCCTTTTAGCGTCCTTTTAGTCCTTGGTTGAGGGGCGCACTTCCCTGGGTCGTATTTCAATCGCGTGTGTTTGTGTGTGCGGATGAAGTCCAATTTATTTCAAGTTTGAGGGGGTGATAATCGGGGAACCAACATTCACATCCCAAAACGATTGCAAAGCTTGGAATGGTAATGCTGCTTTGCGGGATGTCTGTTTTTAGTAAAAACGCCAAAAATACCTCGAGTGTGTTTTCTGCCGATGAGAATTAAAGAGAAGAAACAAAGAAGAAAGGGGGGATAATATTCAACACAATAACAATTGCAAACAACTGAATCGTCGCGTGAAAATATAATGACCATCACAACACCACCATAATCCCATCTGATGAGAGCTAACAAGTAGCCTCCATCGGCCCTCGCCACGATATGATTTAAAGACTAAAAACAAAGAATTCCCTCCCACACAGCAGTAAACGCCTGGAGGCAGAGTATCAATATCACGTGGTATGGATAACAATTGTAAAATGCTAGGCCGAGCAAATATCAATATATAGCGTTGGAATCAATTGGCCACAGGATCAAATTCATAAACAAAAACAGCACGCATTCAAAACGGCACATTCCGATAATTCCTATTGGGAAACAAGCGTTAGACTTATAATGTTTTGGTTGGTTGTTTGTGTCCTTGGGTTGTTTGGTTTTGTATTCTTTTGTTGTTTTGGGTTTTTTTTGCTTTTTTTGAGTGTTTTTTTGTTTTTTAATAATCCGGAATACGGTACTCTTCCGGAATAACAAAATAAAAAAAATTTAAAAAACTCCCTTTATTCATCCCAGGGGGAAATTTGTCTTTAGGGTCTATTCCGAGGGTAGACCGGAATAACCCAG
>JARFNW010141354.1:0-10328 GCA_031763155.1 Dirona albolineata | reverse complement strand
TTACTCTGTCCGCTTCACGCTACGGAAACCGGGATAAGCACCGGCTCTATGGGCCTCAAGGCTCGAAAGGACTTTACATATCGTGCTACTTACTCTAAATTATTCCCAAACACTTTAGATCGACCAATTATATTTTTATAAGTGTAGCAAATGTGATGATGATGCTCATCCTTTGCAAGTGAAGATGACCAAAAACTTAGAAAATGTCTAAATTTACCAACTCACTACCTTGGTAGGTGTGAATATGAACATCAAGAACACGGCCAATCTTCATTTTGAACAGGTTGACATTAGTGACACTGAGGACAGGGTATTTTCGAAGGTGTACTGAGCTGAGTAGTGGCGTCGAAGCAGCCTTTATACGCTGCTCGCTCATCTGTTCCAACTCATGAATGCACATTCTTTCGTAAAATACAGCACCACAGCAGCCGGACTCCTTCCACAAATCATGGTAAATTTTTGCAAGTCTTTTATCAAAACCTCAAGTAAATCCTTGAACTGCTTTATATGGCCTTTGAGGACCAGAGAAAGCGATTGTGTAAATGCAAATGATTTGTAGTTGGAGGTAGAGTTTGCTTTTATGCCCTTTCCGTTCCATTGAATAAAAAGGAAACACAAGACCAATATTTTAATGCAAGTTTACTTTCTCTTATATCAAATATATATATTTTACATCACCAGCTTAAATTTTCAATACACTTTGGCAGGGAATAAATTAATAATGAGTCAAGCAACAAAGTAAATTAGGGTTTTGCGTCTCTTGTTATTAGATAGTTAATGCTAGCAATATAAATCAATTAGATTATATTACATTTATGTCACAAATGTAGTTGAGCATTATAACATAATTGGATAGAAAGCTTTGGATAAAATCAAAGTGAGGGCATATAAAATACATTCGCACAGTGGGTTTGGGTCATCAATTTACCAGGGGGTCAAGAAAAAGCACCAAGACTACCAAAAGTCGACTTAAGTTGAATAAGAAGAGGTGCTACAGAGGTAAAATAAAAACAGAAATTTGAATATCGACTGAAGCAGAATGAATTGTATAACAAATTAGCAAGCTTTTGGTATTTTAATTAAATTATTTTCTATTTCTGCACTGAAAGTCAGGCAAAGTATGACTTTCCTGTTAAAGATAGCTGCAAGAATGCATCCAAACCATTTCCTAGCGAGTTGACACAGTTGTGAGAATATTAGCACGATGGATGATGTATGTAAACACCCACATCTTTAGCGCCCTGAAAATTTGACCCCTTGAGAAATATAACTAACTGAATAGCCCTTCTGTAATCTCATTTCAAAGGCCACTGTACGAAAGAGAAGGAGAGTGAGATCTATGTTAAAGGCTACAAAGAATAAATCTTTCTTTTGTTCATTGCACATATCATATTTATACTGTATATATCATATAATAAATTGTTAGTTATCGTTCCCCATAGTACCGTAATTAAACAGTGTAGGGACAAGCTCTGTGCCTGGCCGAGGACAGTGTACTAGCAGAAGGCATTGATTGCACAGACCCGGGTAAAACTTATCCAGGTTAAGTGTAAGCCTATGCCCAGCCAGTACACATGACCCGATACAGAGCTGGAAAATCTATGGATCAAGATTATTAAGGCAAGCAGGGGATCAGCCCACTGCATCATATAATAATGATAATATAATAATAATAATAATGAACATTTCTTATAGCACCACTTGATATTTTCAACAAGCTCTGGGCACGTTAAAATAGATATATATATAATAATAATAATGTACATTTATATAGCGCTTATTCACGATCATCAACATGCTCTAAGCGCTTTACAGTCGCACATTTTCCTCGGAAAATTAGATAGAAATAAAATATATGACACATTTTGAAGGGAATGTGTGATTGGAAAAAAACCCAGCAAAAAAAATAAAAAATACTCAAATTGCCAGGGAAAATATTGTCATAATAAAACAAACCAAACTCTATCATAAATATATATATATATATATACAATTAAAAAAAACTAGGCAACCACTGAATTGAGCGCAAAATTATTAATATAAATTTGAAAGAAAAGCTATCATTTTTACTCTGGGAGCAGTAGGTGTGGAAAGCACCACAAGTGGTGTAGATAGAAATATATATATATATTTTTAAAATTATTTTTTGACTCGACATGACCAAGACTAAAAACCCAGTCTGTTCCACTCATACTAGGCCCTATAATAGATGATATGTTAATTGCAAAACTCACTACCCAATAGCAATATAATTGTAAAAACTCTACATTTATTCTAAACTAGGCACTAAGCAAGAAACTATATAAAAAATATCAATGCTATAGCTTCAAGTGAGCATAAAAATTTTACTCTTGAAACTGTACCATTATTACTTTTTTTTCTCTTTCACTCTTTCTTTACAACATTTGGATCACCAGCTTCTGGCAGACGTCATAACTATATTTTATAAAAATCAACACTTTATGTGTGGAATGTGCGATTGGAAATTGTAATACACATTCAATATGTATTAACTGGCAACAACACAACCGAATTACCAGATGAAATACTGTCACAATATTATGGTAATCGCAACTAGAATCTACCACTACCATGCACACAACTCTTTAAAATACACACCCACAGCATTTGGCATAAACTCCTACCACCATTCCTGTGTGGCAAAAGTACAGGTGGCAAAGAATAATAATAATAATATTATCATCACAATAATAATAATAGTATCAGTGTTCATAATACATTTTATACAGCACCTTTAGTCGAAACCTCAAAGCACTTAACAAATAGAATAAAAGTTTTAATTTAATCACACCCTGACATGTGGAAATACGACTGAGCTTTGGTATACAACCGTGTTAAGGGAAAGGGTAAAATTAATCCAACTCTGAACTCAAGCCTATTTCCTCCTACCAACACCCCATTCATCTTCTCATTAACCCTCTAGTGCCCAGTGTGTAGTGTCACATTTGGCTCATCATTTTTTTGTTTGTTCCTTAACTGCCCAATGTGCCAAACATGGCAAATGCTGACATTTAAACAAAATAAAAAGTTCTTGCATAATATAAAAACCCAAACTGAAACCATGTTATGTCTTGGTCCATTAATTGTAGCGTGTTTTATAAAAAATCTGATTTTTCTGTCCAGGAAATCTATCAGTAGGCGCTAGAGGGTTAACATTAATATTTTTCAATTCAATAATTTTCGAATAATTACTCTCACGAACGACCATCATGTCCAAGGAATACTAAATCCACAATAAATCGTGAACAGGTAAAAACATTATATTACAACATAAAGTTAAAGTAAGTCAAAGGCTGGTCCCATAATGCATAATCAGACATGTCTTATAAACATTGTAAAGGGTTTCCCACACAATCACACCACAAAGCAGGTCAAAGAAACATCACATCAGGAAACTTTTAATAGAATATTAAACATCTACGACAAACACAATAGTGCTGATGCATGAATGATGTGTGGAATTTGCAGTGATGGGCGGGCCCGCCTTTTGCAAATTAGTGCATTGAAATTGAAAGATTTAAGGAAGTTTCAACAATGATTTTGACATTTACAAGGACAGATTATATGAGGTTAAACAAATAATCATAATCACAGATTTCTCTTTATAATAAACATTTTAAGCAGAGTGGAGTTTATTGTTAATATATAATAATACAGCACCAAAATAAGGGTGTAACGTTACAATGAGAGAGACAATTTTTTTTTTTTACATTTTCAAGTACAGTATGAGGTTCAATAATAAATATAATCACAGGTTTCTCATTTTAACACTTCGCATGCCACCGAAGACTACCAGTCGTATTTCTAGACACCTGAAATATGCCACATTGGTTGACTCTATAGTGCGCTCAGAATTACTGCAACCAGAAGAATGCTACAAATTATGCAAGTTCTTTTCCTCGATCACGTGACTTGCTCCTTCATATAAAATTATGCAATTTTGACATGCAAAACAAGGGTTTGGTATTTTTCTGTTATTTTGTGACTACGAACCTGACCATTATGGACGGGTCTGTGGATCACATAATCTATGATAAAGACAATGACCTTGTTGACCAGTCCAATAACGATTTTCTGGACTCAGCATGTAAAGTGAAAGTTTAAGTGCAGGGCTGTGTGAAATCTTCGAATGTGAAAGTGAAAGTCAGCGGTTAAGGCCCGTTGATAGTTAAAGTTTGTTTTTTTTACATTTTCAAGTACAGTATGAGGTTCAATAATAAATATAATCACAGGTTTCTCATTTTAACACTTTGCATGCCACTGAAAATCACACCATTATGTGCTCAATTGCACTGCCTAATGATCCCCTAAGTTTCAAGGGTCTATCTTTATTAATTTCTGAAGCACCAGTGTTTCCAGCAAAACCACCCACATTTAATAAATAATACAGATTTGGGCACGGCACTGGGAATGCGGTATATGGGAACAGGTCATGGCACTTTAATTTAAGTGTTAAATAAATGAAAAACATTTTAAAGCAGAGTGGAGTTTATTCTTAAAATAAATACAGAGTGGAGCAACAAATAAAAAATAAAGGTGTAAAGTTATAACGAGAGCAAGAAACAATGTATTAATACAGCAAAACAAGATGGGAAAAGTAGTGCCAAATTTGTGGGGGCATCAGAGTTGAGAGTGATTTCCCATTAATATCTGAATCTGTCAACAAATTATAATTGTCATGGTTACCAAGGATGCGTTGGGACCCTGATTAGAGCACTTCTTATATATATATAAAAAAAGATAAAAGTAAAAGAAAATCATTGCTAATTACCCATATGCATGTCAAGTGTGCACAATTCTAGTGTCATCAATTTTGTAGCGATAGACTTTTTAATATTAATCAATGAAACTAAATTAAATTTAAAGCAATTTTCTTTTTTTGTATTAAATTTTTTTAAATATAGGCCTATATAGTCCTTCATATCACATACTACCGTAAGTGACATTTTGCTTATTTTGGAACCGAGCGTTTTTTGACATTTTAGACTGAATTATCTTTTCTAGTTTGAATCTACTATTCATCATATCATATTGCACTCTTCTTTCGATATAATATATTGTGGTTATTAAATCATATTTTATACCTGTAGTGCGTATTCCACACAAAATGACTTATTGTCAGCAAAAGAAATCAGCAAATTTGTCCGATATGCTAGTTTGTGAAATCTGAGTGACAGTTACGCCAGTAATAATATAATTTAGAGATACGCTGGTTCTTGAAACCAAAGGCAGAGACATATTTTGGCATTTTGTTGCATACACATTACCATTCATTGGTCATACTATCGTTGGTTCCATAGGAGAGACTGTTTTTCCCCCACTTAAGTGTAAATGGCTACCAGACGACAGTTTTTTACCCTATTTTGTGATGTTAATGATGAAATATAGAATGAATCAGACTATCATATATCAGTGTGGAGATATCACAGAACAAACCATTTAAAAATTGCTACATAAATATCATAACAAATTATTTTTAACTTCTTTGATTTTGAGCTAACAACACAAATAAATATCTAAAAACACAAATCTCATGTAATCTATCATAATCATTCCTTATACGAGCCACACGTTCTTAGAACAATTCATAATATTTTGTTGATCAGTTTGTTTTGCGAATTGTTTTTTGCGGGGTTGTTTTGTTGCTTTGTTTGTTTGCTTTTTTTCTCATAAATGTTCACTTTAACTCAATAGCAAGTAAATCCTAAATATATATTTTTTAATGAGATAAATATTTACATAAGAAAAAGTTCAACAGTTGATATTAAGTGCTTTGCAACAAATGATTGTTTTAAAAACATCAGATATGTATGGCAAGGTTTGAATTTGATGGCTGTGTAACAAAATAGAAACATTAAAAATTATAAATATATATATAATATACAAAAAAAAGAAAGAAAAGAAATACATCACAGAAAAGCCTGTTAAATAAGCAAAAACATTATTCACAATCAGATTTTTTTTATGATACAAGAAAAAGTACGACAGAAAATCTATTTATTATGATAAATAAATAAATAAATAGAGATGATTATGTAGACATTGCATTGTTCTGATAAATAATACTTATGATGATACAGGCACGAGATTGCTCTGTTAGCAAGGAGGTAGGAAGAAGACATGCTCATAGCAGAAAATCATCACCAAATGATGATAACACCGTAAATTTTAAACACTTTTGATGCATCAATTTCATTCATGATGCCCACTGAATCAAAACAATTTTTTAAATCCTGATATGAAAATGACACCAATAAAAATATATAAAAATATGTAGCTTTTATCTTGGATGATACGGACTGATAGGTAAAGCGTACGTGGATATTACAAGGAATTGTGGGTGAATCTTAACAATGACGCTCCAATCATGAAAATGAGCTGGTTTTGAAATGACAACAATTGTACCGGTACGCAATTTGAATTTGACTTTCCAAAAGGCCATTCTATTTTTAGAAATTATAAGCCCCAACAAGCGCAGATTTAGGGCATAAACACAGTGGGGGTCGCACCTTCCCTCCAAACCGTTTCCATAAAACCGCAAGGAAAAAAGGGCTACCTGGGGCCTACTGCAAGCAGAGGTGGAAGTGTGTTGGAACTTGCACGCTTGACAACCAACATGTCAACCAGTCGTCCGTAATGTTTGTTTCAAATTTATTTTAAAAAAAATTAAATTCTTTATTACGCATTTTTTCAGCATCTCTATGCGAAGGCTTTGTTAATTTTGGGTCGCTGATTACGAATCTGTTTTTATATTTTTCTCTGATCACTAGTTATTGACCTATGTCCAGCTCAAGACACTGGGCCTTCGCCATTTCCGGTCGACGGTGAACACCTGTCTGGCGAGCACGCACTTTTTTGAGGCCCAATCTAAACGCATCACTTATATCAAGCACCACGAGTCTGGGCGAGAAAAAAGGCGGCATGATTCGACGCCTCTACTCTGCTTACTCTAATACTTTTCCTATAGAATAAATTCTAGCGCCCAAAAAGGGAAGCTAGGACGAGATGGTGCCATCTCCACTGTGTGTCCACCCTTACTGATCAACGAACGAGCACCGATGTTGAATGAAGAATTTCATAATTTTTTTCAGTAATCTGATTAGTTGAAAGGAAAATATCCACTATCTTGTTTTTTAAATAGTTTAACAAAAATGTTTTGTGTTTTGGACAATTTCTTCTAATTCTAAGACATATTTTATGTTACAATACTTGTAGGAATTTGCATTGTTAAATGATGGCGGCAGTGCAAAAGGAAGATAAAGAAGAAGGACAGATTAGGTGGTGATTCAATACTTGTGTGGGTAGCAAGATTTTGGAGTGACAAAATTTCCAGTGGAAATAATTAGGTTAAAGAATTAATTGAAAATCCTTTGATTGCACAGGAGTGGTCATCGGGCAAGTGGTATATAAAATTAGAAATTGCACTGATACAACACTATATATATCTGGCATTGTGGTATACATCATAGGCAGCTGAGTGCCTGCATAACATAGCGCCACCCCCTAATGCAGTGCCAGTATGACACAGGCCCCTGAATAAATTATTTCAATTATTATATTAATGCGTCAAATCATTTTACCTTCCACTTCGTAAGCTGTAGGGCTACTAGTGGCAAGAATAAGATGAGCATAATCAAAAATATTGCCTCTCTTCTTAGTCAATCTGGCCTAGACATTTCTGTGAGCGGATGACTCCATACTGCTCATTGAGCCGTACTGTCTCGATTCAGGGAGAGCTGCAGGCCTTGCATCAACATTGGTTGTTGTCATGTCGTTTTGGGACCTTGAAATATTTGTCGTCCCTGGAGGAATTCTTTTTGTGCGTCTTCGTGGTTCTCGCTCTGGAGCTTTCAAACGTTTGTAAGACAGCAAGCACAGTACCTGAAAAGAAAGGAGAAAAAAAAAGAAAGAAAGTTAAAATCAGGAAAGATGTGTTACTATTTTTTATGGAAAGAAAAGGTGTAGTAATGCTTATAAAAAATATATGATGTTCAAAGATTTGTCTTTTCTGTTCAAAAACAGAATAAATAGACATTATCTAGAATGATGAAACACGGTTGTCTGGATATGAAACTAATCAAGGCTATTCTAACAGCCAATATGAGTACCACTTTGTTATCCGATAAATATTTCAGTCATACGCTTTGCAAACATATCAATTTGCTCAACACAGCATTCATTTTAGCCCTAAAATCATCAACACATGTCACCTAATTGTTTATGTAACGCATAATGCACTGTCGAACAGTCCAAGTATATTACACGTAATGCAATTTTTGTCAACTTGAGTCAACTAGGACTAGATTCCTCTTGTTGGACCCACACAATATTTTCCTCAACAGTAAGTAGTAGTAGTCTCCCCTGCTGTAACTACACGTTTCCATGGTACATATTTTATATATAGCCTCATATGGTTGGTCTTCATGGGGATTATCTGTAGAAACTAATTCGATTTTTTTTAAATCATAATATAACAAAACATGCCTTATGCTGTGAATACATATTGTACCAGAGGAGGTAATTGAAAGTTTAAAAAAATTATAAATAACGTTTCAAGACACCAATGATGATTTTTATTCATAATATGGTCATAATTGCCCCCTAACTTTGATTTTATGTTTTTTTCTTCACAGCACATGATATAAAACTCACTAAAGAAAGTGCCTGAATTCCTATTAAGACACCGAGTACTAGATGTGGCATTGCCACAACAGAGGAAGACCACAAAGGAGCGAGGATGGTACCGAGACCCACGATGCAACGACGCAGGCCTTGGCTTAAACCTGGAAAATAGAAAGACAAATGTAATGAGAATCTAGAAAGACGTTTTAGACCATCTCCACAATACATGCAATCAAACAATACTGGGAATGTAACTTAAATCCTATTTGACATTTTTAAAAATGAACGATTTCTTTGTGTCTAATAATAAAAGTAGAATAATTCTATTTTTCCGATCCTAACCAAAGTAATACAGTGTTGGGTGTTTCCCACATACCACACCTACATGGTACACAGGGCATCCTCAAGTAAACAGTGGCGGAACACATAGCCTGGCAATTTACAGGTCAGAATTTAAAACAGGTAGGTGATCTGCCCACCGTCTTCAAAACCCTTCATCAGCACCATGAGCAATACATTGTTCAGCATTAATCACATATGATATAAATATTAACCTTTTAGTATCCAATATCTCCCTGTTGCCATTCACATTACAAATAAATAATAATAAATGTACATTATTATTATTATATATTATTACAAACAGACCCCACTATATTGCCACATATAAAGATAAACAACCACCACCCCCCACCCCCCCTAAAAACAAAACAAAACAAAAAACCCAACAAGAAAACAGACAGCCAATTCATTACAACAACGATATCTCTAGCAATTTACCTTGAGCTTCTTTTCTGGTCATTTTGGAGTAGAGGGAAGTAGCACATATGAGTAGAAAAGGAAGACTTAAGACGTCCATCGCTACAGCTGAAGCCACAAAAGCCAAGTTTTTAGATCTGTCATCTGGATAAGGATGGATAAATTACAAAGTATTGAGTCATTACAACAGTCTTGTCAACATTTTTAAAAGATAACCTGCAATCCTACCAGCCAGACCTGCCAACCCAAGGATGGTCAAACCTGGGAATTTAATAATAATAATAATAATAATAACAGCTTGCAGAGCGACTCACGTTTTGGGGCTGAGGGAAGGAATGTAATGAGACAAATGTTGGCTGATAAGAGAAGTAATTCTCCAAAAAGAATCATGTTCCTATCCTCCACGTACTTGCTGAGCACCGTCACCATCAAAAAGGCGATGATTATCTGTCAATGTAAAAAACATGTCAACATGTGTGTAAAAAAATTCATACAGTGGTTGTTTTTTCCCAACTTTGTGGCCCAACAGTATGGAACACAAAGAATTAGAGAAGCAGCTGAGGCATCATGGAGGACTTGAGATGCAGAAGGCAAAGAAGTCAGTAAGTATGCCATCATTATCATTATCATCGCCGTCCTCACCATCATCATCCTTATTATTATTATCATTATTATTATTATTATCATTATTATAATTATTATTATTATTATTATTATTATCATTATTATTTTTATTATTATTATTATTATCATAATTATTATTATTATTATTACTATTATTATTATTATTATTATTATTATTATTATTATTATGATTTTCATTATTATTATTATCATCATCATCATTAATATTATCATTATTATTATTATTATTATTATTATTATTATTATTATTATTATTATTATCATTATTATTATTATTATTA
>JARFNW010141332.1:0-10330 GCA_031763155.1 Dirona albolineata | reverse complement strand
AGAGAGAGAGAGAGAGAGAGAGAGAGAGAGAGAGAGAGAGAGAGAGAGAGAGAGAGAGAGAGAGTGTGTGTGTGTGTCCCCAGTCCTGTTGTAGCAATGTCATTGCAATCTTCTTATCATGTACTAAGATACACGTTATATTATGACTTTGGTCTATTTAATAACTGATAACTTTTCATTTTCCCATGGAAGGAGAGAGAGAGAGAGAGAGAGAGAGAGAGAGAGAGAGAGAGCGAGATAGAGTGTGTGTGTGTGTGTGTGTGTGTGTGTGTGTGTGTGTGTGTGTGTGTCCAGTCCTGTTGTAGCATTGTCATTGCAATCTTCTTATCATGTACTAAGATACACTTTATGGCTTTGGTCTATTTAATTACTTATAACTTTTCATTTTCCCATGGGAAGAAAATGACGGCGGTTCAATACACACACACAAGTTGAGCTAGGCAAGTCCATTGTTTGGCTCTAATCGGCTTTGTGGCCTGAGCCAGATGTTGGACAGTAACAATAACTAATAACACACACTATGGTTGAATATTATTATAAGCCGTGAGTTCGTTTTTCATCCTAAATTCTTTTTATTGTTGTGGTGTTGTTGCTTTGGGATTTGATTTGATTGATTATTATTTCGGAGAGGGTATGGATAATAAGCACACACCGCATTACCTTTTATAATAATATAAAAACAACAAATATAATATATAACGTATTGAACAATGCACCAGATAATAAACATGAAATATAAACACTAAATTTCGATGGAGAGAAAGTAGATAGTTCTAGTTCTAGTCCTAGATTAAAAGGGGAAAACAGACTTTGTGCGAAATGTATGTTATAATGGCAGTCAGGCAGATCTGGTTGCTGTCACAGATGACACTGGGCCTGTCACACGAAATGAAAACAATTAATTGGCGCCTCATTGCCATCACTCTGTTTTGTGAAAGTAACACTCCAAGCTTATTTAGATAAGAAAGAAAAAAAAGCGCCCACGAACCAACAACGAACGTTCAGATCTGTTCACCCGCACGCGGCATTAATAAATTACGTTGGAAATTATAAATAGGTCCAGCTAGAATAGTAGATAGGCCTACACAAATGTATGGTAAACATTCTAATCTATGTATTAATTTCAACTTTGCTTGCAATCCAAGCTGTATTCGCATTTACCTTGTCTCAGTTCAGTATACATCGCTTGACACTACCTTTCTCGTGTCAAAAACCGTTCGCTTGAATATAATATAATATATCATAAACAATCGTTTCACAAAATACAACAAGCGATCCCCTTGTACTTGTACAGGAATAATTTGAAGTGAATATTTATTTTAACTAAAAAAATGTTGGTTTCAATTTTAAAAATAAATGTTTTAAAAGGACAAAGGTTAATTAATATCCATATACTGAAACCGCCCCCCCCCCCCCCCCTCCACACACAAACCCCCTTCCTCTTCGATAGTTAATGCCCAATGCCACGATACTGTGTTTACTTTACCAGTTACACGAGACCTGCCGCGTTTCCCTACCTGCTTCAAAGACAACAACCCCTTACCGAATCCCCCATGGCCTTGGAACAAAAGGAACCAGCTGAGTACCCAGACGGGGATAGTAGAATGTAGTAGGCTCGATGTCTCCCCATGGGGAGTGAGTCAGAGAGACAAGAGCGGCTCTCTATTCATTCGACGAGATAAAGAGAGAAGAGAACACAGCCACAGGCGAGTCCCAGTTGAAGAAGAAAAAAGAAAAGAAAAGAAAATAGAAAAGGGTGCGGTCGGTCACACTTCCGGCACAAAGAACGTAGCCTATCGTTATCATAATACAAAAGCCTCAAACTCAAAAATATCGTAGCCATTTGAAACCTGTAGAATATCTTTGTCTGACTCCACGAAATGACTCGCTTGACGTCAAGCATTCATCATTCTTGCTACTAAATAAGTACGGTGCATGGTCGTTATATATACGGTACCTACATACAATGATGAGAATAGAATAATATGACAACACGAAGGATGAGTATGATGAAAGGGTCAGTATTGACGTATTTCCACACTCGAAGCAAAGGACCTACCTACTTGTCTCGAGTGATTATTTAATACAAACGGGCAATTCAAACTCATGTAGCTTTTAATATAAGCGACACGAGGGAGTGGATATTCATCATTATTAATAATAATTACATTATTTAACTAAAAACGGCAATCTAAATGTGGTAACAGAACACTACTATAATGTATGTATCGTAATCGTAGTGGCGCGACCTGGGTCCGTACCACATCCTACTATATAGTAGAGAAGGATGTGGCCGTACTCACATTCACAGACATTACGTCAACAGTTGGCACATTTTGGTATCAATCTTATGTGACGCCATTCAGCATTGAATTATGACGTAGGTAGTTATAGTGACTCAATGCATGCACGTGTCTTGTCAGTTAACGTAAGGCCTGTGTACTGTGTATACGACCCCTGCACCTTAAAGTTGGGTAGCTCTACATGAGCATGTTTACAATACATACAAAAAATGACAGTATAACAAAACAAAAACACATTATATTATCTTCAACGTGGAAGAGGGCGAGAGTAAAAGTCATGTCTGCACCCCTCCAAAGACGGGCGTTTGCTGGTCTCCGAACGTGGGAACAATGAGAAAGTGATGATGACGAGAGATTTTCACAGACTTCGTGTGTGTGATCGTGAGTCACAGACTCGCACTTCAACTTCAACATGTGTACGTGTAAAACATCGAATGACAACAATAACAAAATTATGATCAAAATGTAGCTGAGCTACTTGCCCATCTCTGACTCAATAGACAGCTAACAGGGTTTGGCAAACTGACGTGACAGTTTTATATATATATAGATATGTTACATATGAGCACACCTACATTATTATATTGTTCAGGTTCAAGGATACAAATTCAACCAACCATGAATGTTCGACACCCCACTGTTTAAATTTAAAGCTGACACCAGGGAATTGTATATATCTATTATTATTATTATAAAGCAGAGACGAAACTCTTTCGACCACACTTTTGCAATATCACGTACAGACAAGGCAACATGATCTATTCTTATCTAAGTTAGGTCCTGTTTCTGTTTCACAATAAAACACGTACCATGATCAGTTTAAGCGTTGTTACTTCTATTTATTATTATTATTATCATTATCATCATTATTATTACTATAAGAAAATGTATTGGCAGTGCAGGCAGTCTGCTCATTATCTTATTAGGCAAAGATTACAATTTATAATTAATAGACCCTTGATAAGCGTGGCAAATAATACATTTAATTATATATATATAAAATATCTTTAGTCAGATCTAGAAGAAGTCAAGGGTTTGTCATGCATGACATTCTTTTGAGATGAGATAATCTTTAAAGAATGAGAGAGAGAGAGAATGAGAAAGGGGGTTGGTGCGGTCACGATAGCCTAAAAATATATTACACGTAAGCCGACATTTTGCCTTCTGTGTGTTCCTACTAAACTACACAGGGGTCAAGCTACCTTACTGGTGTCTAGGAACAAAAGCGTCCATTTATCAGCGGGGCGTCGGACACGCACGCTAAGAGGGCGGTGTCTGATACAAACGAGATGGTGATGGACATCATTTGCCCTTGGTTCAAATCAATCACCCACCACTCCCCCGTAATCATACCACCAACACACAGGGGTCGGTAACATTCGACTACCATATTTGGTATTTTATTCGTTTTGGTGTGCCACTATTGAATAGGAGTTGGAGCATAACATAATATATTATCAATGACAGTGCATTTTTTAAATAAAATAGTCCACGGGGGAAATGTGATAAAATGTAAAGCATGTAGAGCACGGTGATGATGGTGTATACGCGCTATATTAATTATGACATTCATTATGTTTGTTTGGTCCGTACTTCTTTTTTTCCCTCCCTACCGTACTTTTACCTCAATCAGTGACAGACATCACATAATTGCGAGACCAGCGGCGGCTATGCTAATGCTATGAATTAAGTCAACAGTTTCTGTTGGGGTTTTGTTTCATGTCTTTTCGTTGCCATAGTACTAGTACACAATTCAGTTAGTCGTGTTGGTTTTTATTCTGGTCAGAATCTCTTTCTAGTTACATAGAACTATTTTCTAAGAGTTATTGAGGAGGAGGTGTATAGATATAACATAAATTTCATTTCCAGGGCATTCTCCATATCCACACATTTCTGAGACGAAAGTTGTGAATGCTTTCGTCATTTTAGATAAGATCACTCGGTGACAACGTTATATTATTTGGAAGAACACCGGGAGTAAGTCGAAGGTTTCGACACGCTCTACTCTTGGACATTGGTCAGACACTCTACCCCATGCGTTTGTATTCAAACTGTAACTAAATAAGACAGTGTGGTCGTTGTCAACGCACATTGGAGAAAGTTGGGGATTTAGATAAAATTCAGAATCAAAATCAAATTCAACACTACCTCTTAATCATAATAACAGTATGCTCTATCTGGTCATTGTTCGAATGGTCAAGTATAGAAATGGTAAATAGTAAAGTGACAGATTGAACAGACAGAAATGAATGAGACCCTACAAGGAGAGTCCTATAAAAATCTTCTGATGCACACACAATTTCTACAGCTTTGATCTGATTCAAAAGTCTCATGGGGCATGATGACCTTCGTCAAAAAGGTTACCGACCCCTACTGCACACAGGGTTCTTAGTCTCAGTGCTTGGCAACTGCTGACTGGATCAGCTGTTGCACGAGATCATACGCTAGAATATCATAATAATAAGAAGAGACCACGAGTCAAATCTGTGACGTATGGCGCGGGGTTTCCCGAGAGAGATGATTGCTCAAAGTCAAAGCGGATGAAGATTGCTTTCAGTTTCAGGCCCCTTTCTTTCACATCTATTCACTTTTAAAAGGAGGAGGCCGCGGGGGCCATCGTACACTCACGGCCCCTCCTTGGCTCACTAAACACACCTTAATTTTTATGCAAGTGACTACATTTTATGAGAGGAGAGGGGACGGGTATCAGTGATAGACTTGAATGAAAACACGAATCAAGCATTTGTGTGTGTACTGCTGTCGTCAGAAGAGAAGTAGATAATATAATATAAGCTAGTACAAGTCAGTCGTGATGGGAAACAGTAAGGCAACAGGTTAAGTGAAAGAAACAAAACAAGATCCTTCCATAGGCATCAGTATACCACCACTTTTATTGCCTTGCCAAGCTCTTTCAACCTAAGTACAAAGATTATTACATACGGTACATAATGATACACACATATATACACAACACAGACCGACACATTCGATACGGTATCATGGTCACAAGCCACAAGCGTAGCAAATACACTTATCTTCCTTTGAACAAACAAGGAATTTATTTCCGAGTGGTTTAGTTGTGTTGTGGTCCCGTCGGCTGCATAGTGCGGGGTGGTGCCCCGAGAATAATAACTAGTAGTAGTAGGTACTTGACCGAATGTTGTAGACGAACGTGTCCATACACAGCCAGTTAACTAGTTATTATGATGGTCAGGTCAAACAATGCTGAATAATATTACGAAATGTTTATTTATAGAAGACATGATGTGGAGTTGGACAGAATGAGATAGGTACAGGAGACCTTGCCAGAAGCAACCTCAAATTGCCTGCTGCTAGTTGCTGCTAAATAATTAAAATGAATGTTTATGAGGTGGGTTTGGCTGATTGGTTGTGCCTGCGCGAGAGAGACTACGAAAAATGATGTGAAGAAAGTGAGTGTAAGTAGGAGTGTGTCTGTTGTGCGGTTGGGGGTGGGGGAAGGGTGGTAGCAACAGAGACATAGATGATGATATAACCTATGACTATGTCAAGTGGGTAGGCTTATAACTTACATTACAATAACAATACAGGAGGGCAAATACACAATGGGTCGTAGAGACGATGAGAGAATGATTGATGATGAATTACGAAAAAAGGGCGGGAGACATTATTACACAATTAATCATGACAACAACGACCTATAATCATAACAATCAAAAAGTACTAATAATTAGCAGACTTGTTTGGTGGTAGATAGTAAATTAGATGAAATAAGCGGATGGAGTGGTGGCTGGATTTTTTAGCATATTATTGTAATTAGCATCATAATATTATATATAATGCTCCTTTGGTATCAAGTTAATGGATTTATTACAATGCAATGAAACAAACTCTCTATCTCTCTCACACACACACACATTCCTCTTGCTCTCTCTCACACACACATTACTCTCTCTCTCTCTCGCACACACACAAGCATTGTAATGCTCCTTTGGTATCAAGTTAATGGATTTATTACAATGCAATGAAACAAACTCTCTCTCATCATTACACTCTCTCTATATCTCTCAAAGTTGAATAAAATGAATGAACTGAAAAAGTTCATATAAAGACAAGTAAAAATACAAAAAAAAGTTTCAAATATAAATCATTTACAATAAATGAATAAAAACCAACATTCCCGTGAGGGCGCACACAAAGTTTGCTTTTCAAAAAATACACAATTCGTTTTTCAAAGAAAAGAATTGAGAATGGAAAGAGTTTATGGCAGAAGTGGATTAGGAAATCATATGAGCAGAGAATTAAAGAGACAGTGAATAGTAAGTCGTAAGTTGTGACAATGAAAAAAGTAAAGAATAAAACAAACAGTTCTAAAGTAACAACAAAACTAGAGTAAAGTAATTAATACATCCCTCTCTCAGGAGCGACCAGAGCGAATGCTTCCTCGAGTGTTATTGGCTTTCAGACGCCAGTTAATCCGTTTAATCCAATCATTCATGTCTTGTTCCGATACAGAATACAGATAGAAAGTACGCCAACCCATATCCAACCGAATAACACAACTCTTGTCCTTGTGAGAAAAGTCTTGGTAGCACGACCGGCATTCGTTCAAATTTAAAACACGGATGGGACTTTTGCTAAACTTTTGTTTGAAATACTTCAGTTCGTTACGCTGTAAGACAAACCATCTAGTTCTCCACGTTTTAAAATGGCGTCCCATTTTTGTAAGAAAACCTTCCTTTGAATTCACAGAAAAGTCAGTATTGCTGATTTTTGGTTCATCGGCGGTACTGAATTCTGCATGTAATGTGACCGACTCATACATTTCAGGTTCGCTTACATCCCGAGGGTACGGAATTTTTAAAAGAACTACCTGTCCTGACTCCCCACACAGGAGAGGTTTGTTTTTAAAATGTTCCACAAAATCAGAAGCACTTTGAAAAGTACACTGGCCAAATAGAATTTGTGTTCCCGTCCACACAATGTTGAAGTGTTTCACTGCTTGTTCACATTTAACAGACAAAGCATATTCACCACATCCTTTCGAACTTGGCCGAAGCAAGTATGTGCCATCAACACCATTTTGCATCAGCATGCATTCTGCTGTGTGTCTGGTCAAGTTTGGATGATGCCACTGCAAGTTCTCTATTTCAAACGTGTCAATATTATAGCTGTTCATGGTTGTTAGTCTAAAACTGAAATTTAAATGATGAGACTTTGATATTTGTGCAAAGCCTTGTTGAAATTTAATTATTATATATATGCTTTTTTGCAAGCAGAACAGAATAATACTGTGATCACGTTAACCCCATCTTGATCGTTACAAGGATTGTCAAGTGCCACAACTCCATAACATTCTGCAAGTAGTCTAGTAAATCTTTATACCTGGGGAAAAAAATTGAAAAGGAGTAAAAAATGTAATAAAATTATTATTTTTTTCATTGGAAAAACATTTGTATTTCATACACATACACCAAAGAATGTGATTCTGCAAAGCAATAATAATAGTAATAGGCTCCAGAACATTAATAAAAAGCACTTAATTTGAGAGTAAGAAGTGTGTGATGAATTTATAACAATTTGAGAGTGATGAAAAAAAATGGCACAAACTGAACAAAATCATCCTGCAATATCATGTATATATTATAGGCTATAATAAAACCTTTTAGGGTCAGTGTGAGACCAAAGGCACACTGCTATATCCCAGAAATTTTTATATGATTTAAAAAATATGAGTTGTAATTATTTTCATTGAGCCCTGAGGGCTCAAGTAGGCTCCCAGAAGTAGTTTAATGTGTGTGGGAAGCGTGTATTCCATTCTGGTCATTGGAGACTCTCGCAGTCGCAGCGATTCAGTCAAACCCAATCATACCGAGCAAAGTTGGAGGTAAAAAGAGTTTGGCGTTGTAAAAGGAGACAATTCAAGATGACTGAAAACTTGACAAGATGATCTGTGAGGTGATGATGCATTCATTGTTGCCACAGATTCGATTCCCGATCATGTCGACACGATGCGTCCGATGGCAAGAACCAAAACATCAATGTGCAAACTACTGTAACTCATATATTATATTATAATTATTGTCATTTTCATGTGCTTTGTAATTGTAATCTAAATTATAATGACCTCTGCCACTACTGCCAGTGCCACTGCATTGCTGTCAGGTAGATAGAGCTGAATATTCTAAATACCAAGTCCAAGATCTACTATCTAGATTTAGGATATTATCATTATAAATAGTAGTAGGGTCTACTACTACTACTATTACTAACTTAAAGACATAGCTAGGCTTAGACTTAGTAGACCAATATAATAGCCATTATATCATCGTTTTATCATTTTATTAAATATCATCAGTCACACAATCTGATCCATAGACCATCATGAACAGTTGTAGCAGTAAATTCCCAGCTAGGCTAGACCTATTCACTCTTTTATAACAAATCAAGTATCTATTATCATTTAATAATCATAAATCTAAATTTTTTTAAAAATGTTCTTCCCTCTTCAAGTTCAAAGTATTGGCATTGGTAATTGGTAATCTTTAGCTAAATTCCAACAATTTTTTTAAAGCAAAGATGTTGCTGCTATCCATTATAAAATAATTATAACTACGACTTTTCCTTATCATGACTATTACTATTATTATCAAATTAATTATAAGTATAATAATTATATAATAGTAATAGGCTAATAATACTAATATTAATAATAGGGTAGTTTATTAGTAGTAGTAGAGGCTATTACTATTACAATTACAACTAATAGTAATAGTAATAGTAATAGTATTTTACTATCCAGACCGTGTAACCCCGATGGATTTTCTCTATATACTCTTCTATCTCTAGAACAATTGAAATCCTACCGAAATAAATAGTAATAATAGTAATAATAATGGTAATAGTAATAGTAATAGTAATAATAATAATTATAGATAATAGTAATAGTTAGTAATAGTAATAATAGTAATAGGTAAGGACATTTTGGGGGGGTTTTGTTTCAAGTGTGGATACTACTAGTATCTAGATTATATATAATATAATACAGTATAATTTTACTATCTGACATAAAAATATAGTTTAGACTTATACAATTACAATGAAATGGTAAAAAGAAAATTTGAGGCGAGACCGAGGGCTTTTCTACTTGGCTTCAAAATTGCTGTAGACTTGGGCCTAGAACTAGAACTAAGAAGAACTGGTCTTGAGTTAGAGGAGAGTACTAGTACTACATGCGAGGAAAACAGCAAAATATGGTCCATACCTTTAAATTTGTAAGCTGCAATCCTATTTACATATCCAAGAATTATCAGAATATAAATGAAGAAATAAGGAACACAAATATATAGACAACTCCCACTCGGTTAGCTTGTGTAAGTGTAAGCCTCGTTGTTCACACGTTCAACCTTCTCTGTCAGCCTGTGTTGTGAGTTGTGTGTGATTCTGATGTAGAGTGATGTGACGAGAAAAATAATATGAAAGTGAATGGTTGCAATGGTAGTTCCAGGTAGCCAAAAAGTTCGTTTGGAACCAAATTGGCAAACTGAGATACCCACCAACGTCAACTTTGGTTGAGATGCGTGGAGCTACCAACTACCAGTTTCAAAGCTATCTGAAGTATGTAGACTTAAAACCATGCGATAGATCAAGGAAATCAGCGACCATGTAGCCAAGATCTAGATTTAAAAATCCAAGTCACTATCAATAATTTGGGCCTTCGGATTTGAAATTTGAGAAGGTGGACATTTGGATATCGTGGGAATCTGAATCTTGCTCTGTTGGGTAGATAAATAGTAAATGATTGAAATTGGCAATTAGAGAAAAGGAATGAGATCTGTGTACGTGGTGGTGGTGGGGGGAGGGGAGTAATGACTGATGACATTATGTTGTGTCAGCTGACAGTTGACAGAAATAACTTCCAATTTTTTTCTTTCTGTGAATTAGAGGGGGTAAAAAAAATAAAATTCAAAGGGAAGTAATTCCGTCTGAGTTGATCATTTCATCGTAAAATTGGTGTTATTTCCCATACAAATTCGAAAAAATATTTA